>CAUYPK010151810.1:0-58591 GCA_963574355.1 Loris lydekkerianus
GGTTTGTTTTTACGCCATTTTATTTTTTTTTAAAAACAGGTTTTTGGTTTTAAAACGGAAAATTTTAAGGTTTTTTTTGCTTCCCCCCCCCCCCCCCCCCCCCGGTAGTCTCACTTTGTCACTATGGCTAGAGTGTGGTGGCGTCATTATAGCTCCCAGCAAACTCAGACTCCCGGGCTCAAGTCATCCTCCTGCCTCAACCTCCCAAGTAGCTGGGACTATAAGCACCCATCTCAATGCCCCAGTAATTTTTCTATTTTTAGTAGAGATGGGGTCTCACCCTTGCACAAGGAGATCTCAAACTTCTAGGCCACTGGCCTTGGCCTCCCCGAGTACTGGGATTATAGCATTGAGCCACCGTTTCTGGCTTAAGGACTCACTTTGTACTCGGCCTCCTTAGTAAACTTTCTGTTTAAGAAGCTTACCAACTGAGGAACGACTAACCAATCTTTGCCAAGGCCTCATTTAGGCTGGAAAGTCTGATCATAGAGAGGTGAAGGGAAATTTCCCAACTCAGGGATTTGGTCTCATTTAATTCCTTGTCAACTACTACCAAGCAGGTTCAAATATGCCCCTTCTTGTTTTCAGCCCTCTTGAGAAGGAGAGGTTTCTGCAAATGTCACTGCGAGGACTGTTTCCCTACTCTTCACAAAGGAAGTTACCCTGAACCTTGTTATGTTACCCGCTCTGAGTCAGAAACCATGTGCTCTAGGTATCGCCCAGCCTCAATACCTTTTTACCACTGAGACCTGTTCCACACAAATTTCCCAGGCCAACTTTTAACCTCAGTAGGGTTATTCATTTATATCCTTTCCTGTAATAAGTATTAAATGGCAAGAAGCACAAGTTCTTGATAAATATAATTGTCTGGAGGTCTTCAAACATTAAATGGACTTCTCACGTTGCATTAGGTCTAATTTATTTTCTGGGAAGAGACACACAAATCTTGGTGTGACTTAATTAAGAACCATGTCACAGTTTATTAACCCCATATGTTCCTGAGAAAGGAAAAAAAAAAAAAGAATAGCATGGTGAAGCTAAAAAATCTCTGAGGTCTCTGCAACTTTTCCAGAGTTGCAAAATAGAGTTCTATTAGAACTCTTTCATTAGTTCTAATAGCTTTAAAATTAGTTTTCTTGGGCAGATAATAATAACATCAAAAAATAAAAGTAGCTTGGTCTTCCTTTTCAACATTTATATCTTATAAATGAAATACTTTAATTTAAATAGGTCACCGAAAAAAACCCCACGTGACTGTCTAAACAGACTGAGTGAAAGGCTTTTGATACACAACACTCATTCTTCATTACATTTTTCAAAAATTGTATGAGCAAGAGATAAGACTCTTCCCTAATGTAATCAGGCTATATATCTTAAACTAATAGTCAACATTAAAATATCTATTTCCAGAATTAGCCTCAATTTTTATGTTGGCTTTTAGCATTTCTCTTATAATTAGTTAATGTGAATTATATTAACTGATTTTCTAATTAAAACCAAATAGGCTTTCTGGGGTAACCCCAACCTGGTCTTGAGTTATTATTCTTTCTTTACATTGCTGTATTTGATATCTTGGAATTTTAATTCAGATTTACGCTGTTTCAGATGTAAATTCCTTTCTTGAAAAGTCTTTGAGATTTTGGTTTTTAAGTTATGATAGCCAATAAAATTAGTAGGACAGTCTTTCCTCTGATCTAGTCTCTGGAAATTTTTGTGTACAATTGAATTCTTTTTTTGTGATTGATTGGTGGAGCCCACATGTGGGCTTGAAGGTTTTTTTCTGTGGGACTATTTATGACTTCTGTTTCAATTTCTTAAACGGTTAGAGGTCTATTCAAGCTCTCTGTTTCTTCTTAGGTCTGTTGTTATTAGTTACATATATTTTCTAAAATTTGTCTATTTTATCTAAACTTTTGAAATATTGACAATTTTTTTTTCATAATCTCTATGCATGTCTTTAATCTCTTATATTTTATTTTTTATTCTTTGTACTGATAATTTGTGCTATATCTCTTTACTTTTGGTCACTGTCACCAGAGGTTTATGGATTTTATTAATCTTTTCAAAGATCCAACTTTTGGCTTTTGTTGTTCCTCTTCATTGTGTATTTTTTTTCTATTTCATTTATTTCTGCTTGTTGTCTTATTGTTTCTTTCATTCTACTTTCTTTTTTTTTTTAATTAAAGCATTATCTATCTTTAATAGCAAATCTTTGGGAATAACAAGAATTCCAAACAATAGTAGACATTTAAAGTGAATTATCTCTATTTTATCACCTCTAAGATGCCATCTACATGTCACTGGTAAAGAAGCACTACTAACTCAAAATAACACTTACTAAAAGAGCTCTTCAGGGTTTCTTAAACATAAATTTTATCTGATGGCATTTTATGCATTCATAAAAAGGAAAAATAAGTGAAATGATTGGTTAAATTATTTCTAAAACTTCTCTTATACAAAATCCAGCTTTTCTGAGTCACTTTTTCCTCTCCTTCTTCTTTCTTCCCTCCTCCCTCCTCTTGTGGGTACATAATAGTTGTGATGTCTTTATAGGGTATATGTGGTGTTTTGATACAGGCATACGACGTGAAATAATCTAATCGAGGTAATTGGGGTACTCATCACCTCACACATTTATCTCATTTCTTTGTGTTGGGAACAGTCCAATTCCACTCTTTCAGTTTAAAAGTATACTCTAGGGTGGTGCCTGTGGCTCAGTCAGTAGGGCGCCGGCCCCATATACCAAGGGTGGCGGCTTCAAACCCGGCCCCAGCCAAACTGCAAACAAAAAATAGCCGGGCACCTGTAGCTGCAGGTACTCGGAAGGCTGAAGCAAGAGAATCACCTAAGCCCAAGAGCTGGAGGTTGCTGTGAGCTGTGACAGCACAGCACTCTACCAAGGGTGACAAAGTGAGTCTCTGCCTCTAAACAATAAATAAACAAACAAACAAATAAAAGTATACTGTAACTTATTGTTAACTACAGTCACTTCCTTGTGCCATTCCTTCTACTTTCTGTGGGTATATTCTACCAGTATTTTTTCAAACTTCTTGAGATGGCTGGATAACTCCTTAATCTTCAGCCATTCTTCAATTCTTCTATTGAGCATTTAAGGCAGTATATTTCCTTTTATATGCAGATTACCTACATCCTACTAGTTCTTTGTTTGTTTGTTTGTTTGAGACAGAGTCTCACTATGTCGCCCTCGGTACAGTAGCATGGAGTCACAGCTCACAGCAACCTCAAACTCTTGGGCTTAAGCCATTCTCTTGCCTCAGCCTCCCAAGTAGCTGGGATTATAGGCACCCACCACAATGTCTGACTATTTTTTTTGTTGTAGCTGTCATTGTGTGTGGCAGGCTCTGACCGGGCTCAAACCCGCCAGCCCCAGTGTATGTGGCCGGTGCCCTAGCCGCTGAGCTACAAGTACCGAGCCCCTACTAGTTAAGTAGTATTTTCATTGTTATTCAGTTCAATATACAGAGGATGCCCAAAAAACACATACACATTTTAAGAAAGGAGAAAAACTGTATAAAAATTGTAATATTCACTCTGCAAGACCAAAGCACATGGATTGCTTGAGCTCAAGAGTTCTGGACCCTGAACAAGAGCAAGACCCCCTCTCTAAAAAATAGCCAGGCATTGTGGCAGGGGCCTGTAGTCCCAGCTACTTGGGAGGCTGAGGCAAAAGAATAGCTTGAGCTCCAAGAGTTTGAGGTTTCTGTGAGCTATGATGCCATAGCACCCTACCCAAGATGACAGACTGAGACTCTGTCTCAAAAATAAATAAATAAATAAATAAATAAATAAACAAAATTGTAATAGTCAATACATACTGATAACAATAGATGCTTACAAGTCACATTTGAGCACCTCTTGCAATTGCAGAAGTGAAACCTGACTTGGATATTATAATTTTAATTTAACATTTTTTTCCTATATTAAAATATGTTTACATTTGGGGGGCACCTTCTGTATATTTTAATTTTTATTATTACTCCTCCATCCAGTGATCAGTTACAAATACATGAGAATTTTATATTATTACTTTGTTGTTGACCTCTCAGCTTAATTGATGTGTGGTCACGGAAACAATGAACCTTTTTGTTGTGAAATTTAACATACAGAAAAGTGCATGAAATGCATGCATACAGATTATACATTATTAAGTGATAGAACCAGTCGCCTCCATTGCTTAGATCAAGACAACACTGTCAGCCTCCCAGAAGCCTTCCTCATTCCTCTTCTTAGGCACAACCCCCTCTAACTTCTAAAGGTAATCCTAATACTGACTTTTTTAAAATCTGTTTTCTACTTGGTTTTAAATAGTTCTCCCACCCAAGTATGGGTCTTTAAATATTGTAGTTTAATCTGCTTGCTTTTGAACTTTATGTAAATGGAATTATGTGACATAAAGTATTTCATATCTTGATTCTTTTACTGAATATTTTATGTTTGGGATTCATTGGTTCCACACAGCAGTAGATGATTTATTTTTATTGCTCCATAGTATTCAATTGTTTGAAAATATCACAATCTATTTATGTAGGTAACCAGTGGGCACTGGTTTCTTTCTATTTTAGGGCATAATGCTTATATATTTGAACATTTTTATATACTTCTCCGAGCACACATATGCATGCCATTTCTATATTATATGTGTGTAGGAGCTCCATTATTGCTTCACAAAGTTTGCATATGTTTCACTTTATTTTGAAATAATTTTAAACTGTTACAAAAGTTGCAAAAATGGCACAGAGAGTTCCCATATACCATTCACTAAACTGTCCCCAATTATAACTTTTTGCATAGTTATTGCACTATAATAAAAACCAGGAAGTTAACATTAATACAATACTATCAACTAATCCAAATAGGTTAATTTGAGTTTGCCAATTTTCCCATCTTCAACATTTCTATACTCTTCCATTTTAAATGTGTCCCTGTAAACAGCATTTAGTTTGATTTTTAAAAACCCAGTTTGACAACCTCTTTTAACTAGACCATTTGATACATTTACATTAAATGTAATAGATATTGATTTGTCTATGTAAACCATTATAATCATTATAAACCATTTATTTTGTGCTTTGTATTTATTTTTTCTGTTTTTTTTCTCTACTTTTGGATCTTTGGTATTCAACGGATCATTTTTATTGACTTTTATTACTTCAATTTCCCTTCTTTTTTTCTTTTCATGGTAGACATAGAAATTATAACATGAAACAATTTATTGAAATCTAAAGTTAAAAAAACATATTTATTACAAGGACTTTTACAATACTTCAGGTCCACTTCATGGATTTTAAATCTATGTTATTTTTAATCCTGTTACACAATATTATTTATTTTATTTTATTTTATTTTTTAAAAATAAATTATATTGTGTATTTAAGCTATATAACATGAGGTTAATGAATACATACATAGAATTAAAAAGTGGACATAGTGAAGCAAATTAACATAGATTTTGTCTCACATAGTTACCCAATTTTTGTTTCAGGGGTAAGAGCAGATGCAATCTGCTCACTTAAGCATAGACCCCAAATGAAGTGCAATTTTATTACTTACAGTGCTCATGTTGTATATTATATCTCTGCATTTGGTCATCCTATGTATCTGCTACTATGTAGCCTCTGACCTACATCTGCCAAAAAGTGGTCCTCATTCCTGTCCAGCCTTCCAATTTCCCCTTGACCCTCCAGTACATCTGGTAACCATGGTTTTTGTTCTCTATGTCTGTATAGTTGATTTTTTAAGATTCCACATATACGTGAAATCTTGCAGTATTTTTCTTTCTGTGTCTGGCTTGTTTCACTTTGCATAATGTCCTCCAGGCTCATTCATGTTACAGCACATGGCAAGATATCATTCTTTTTTTAGGGCTGAATAATATTTTGTTTTATATATACCCACACATACACACACACACACACACACACACACACACACACACGGTTTTGGCACCTTCTCTCTATAGAAAATGCAACATTGGAATAATAGAAATAATTTAATATACAACACTCACACACAATTTTTTAAGAAACGAAAAAGCTGTATTAAAATTGTAATACTCTTCTGGGTGTGGTGGCTCACACCTGTAATCCTAGCACTCTGGGAGGCTGAGGCGGGTGGACTGCCCTCAACTCACAGGTTTGAAACCAGCGTGAGCCAGAGCGAGACCCTGTCTCTAAAAATAGCTAGTTGTTGTGGCAGGCACCTGTCCCAGCTACTTAGGAAGCTGAGGCAAGAGAATCGATTGAGCCCAAGAGTTAGAGGTTGCTGCGAGCTATGATGCCATGCACTCTACAAAGGGTGACAAAGTGAGACTCTGTCTCAAAAAAATAAAATAAAATAAAATAAAATAAAACTGTAATAGTCAATATATGCCAATAAAAAAAAAAGATTAATGCAAGTCACATATGACTTTTACAATTATAAGAGGTGCTCAAATTGGTTACCATCAGCATCCAGACACTTCTGATTACTGTGAGATACTGCTTGAGCAATGTGACTGAAGTGTCCACTTATATTGCTGGGTATGCAGTTTCAATCTCTCCCCCTAGGACCAAATGTAGCTGGTTTTCTACAGTACACCACATCCTTTAAGGTCCCCCCACTCATGCCTCCATTGTCATTGTAATTCCACAATGTTCTGGAATTTCAAATACTATTTCAAAATGGTCTTACACTCCTCAAAGGACAGCTGTGCTTCCACCGTTTTCTTTGACCATCCTGCCTTTTGCGTGGTGACAACAGCATTCATTCAATTAATGCCATCTTTTAAGGGAACATCATACTACACACTGCTACTGTTATTCATTTCAACTTCAAAAAGTAATACATAGATAATATCTCTTAAAATGTGTATAATTTTTTTCAGTACCCCTGGTATATAAATATCCCCACAATTTCATTCATCTATCTGTTCATCTGTTGACAGACACTTAGGTTGTTTCCATATTTTAGCTATTGTGAATAATACTGCAATAAACATGGGAATGCAGATACCTTTACAATGTGGTGATTTCATTTCCTTTGGGTATATGCTTAGAAGAGGGATTGCTGGGTCATACGATGGCTCTATTTTTATTTATTTATTTATTTTTATTAAGTCATTTGTACATAAATCATGAATACATTTATGCCACTATGAATTTCAATGTGTTGATTATTTGTACAAATTGGAGTGCTAACATCCTACTAATTAACATAGCCTTTACCTCATTTACCCAATTACATTGTTAAGACATTTTGTGTTCTACACCTGATAGATCCAACTTGTACTTGCAATATGCTCCATAAGTGTGGTCCCTCTATCAACCCACTCCTTTCCCTTCCCCTCACCCTCCCCTTCCCTCCTTCATCCTAGGCTATAGTTGTGATTCATCTTTCATATGAAAGTGTGAGTGATTATAAATAGGTTTCATAGAAGTACTGGGTACATTGGATATTTTTTCCCCATTCCTGAGATACTTTACTAAGAAGAATATTTTCCAGCTCTATCCATATAAACATAAAAGAGGTAAAGTCTTCATTTTTTTAATGCTGCATAGTATTCCATGGCATACATATACCATAATTTATTAATCCATTCAAGGGTCGATGGGCACTTGGGCTTCTTCCATAACTTGACAATTATGAATTGAACTGCAATGAACAATCTGGTACAAATATCTTTGTTGCCAAATGATTTTTGGCCTTTTGGATGTACATCTAGAAGAGGAATTGTGGGATCAAATGGCAGGTCTACATTTAGATCCCTGAGTGTTCTCCAAACTTCCTTCCAAAAGGAACATACTAGCTTGTATTCCCACTAGCAGTGCAGAAGTGTTCCCTTTCCTCCACATCCATGCCAACATCTGTAGTTTTGGGATTTTGTGATGTGGGCTACTCTTACTGGAGTTAGATGATATATCAGAGTGGTTTTTATTTGCATTTCTCTGATGAGTGAAGATGATGAGAATTTTTTTCATGTTTCTGTAGACCACGTGCCTGTCTTCTTCAGATAAGCTTCTTTTCATGTCTCTTGCCCACAATGAAATGAGATTACTTGTTTTTTTCTTATTAATAAGTTTGAATTCTCTGTGGATTCTAGTTATTAGACCTTTGTTGGAAATATAACTTGCAAAAATCCTCTCCCATTCTAAGGGCTGTCCATTTGCTTTAGTGTGTTCTTGGCAGTGCAGAAGCTTTTTAATTAGATCAGATCCCAGTAATGTATTTTTGATGTTGCTTGATGTTGCTTCAATTGCCCATGCTGTGTTCCTCATAAAGTATTCTCCCAGGCCAATTTTTTCAAGTGTTTCCCTTGCACTCTTCTCCAAGCACTTTTAGAGTTTCATGTCTTAAGTTTAAGTCCTTTAACCAGTGAGAGTCAATTTTTGTTAGAGGAGAAAGGTGTGGGTCCAGTTTCAGTCTTCTACAGGTCGCCAGCCAATTCACCCAGAACCATTTGTTAAATAGGGAATCTTTCCCCCAGTTTATATTTTTGATAGGCTTATCAAATATCAAATAATGATATGTGTCTGGGTTCATCTCTTGGTCTTCAATTCTGTTCCATACATCTACTTCTCTATTTTTGTGCCAGTACCATGCTGTTTTGATCACTATCAATTTATAGTATAGTCTAAAGTCTGGAACGGTGATTTCTCCCAATTTGTTTTATTTCTGAGTAATGTCTTGGCTATTTGAGGTTTTTTCTGTTTCCATATAAAATGAAGTACTAATTTTTCCAGGTCTTTAAAGTATGACAGAGGTGCTTTAATAGGGATCACATTAAATCTGTATATTGCTTTGCGTAGTATGGACATTTTAACAATGTTGATTATTCCCAGCCATGAACATGGTATATTTTTCCATTTGTTAACATCTTCAGTTATTTCTTTCCTTAGAGTTTCATAGTTCTCTTTATAGAGATCTTTCACATACTTAGTTAGATACACTCCCAGATAGTTCCTCTTCTTTGGCACTATTGTAAAGGGAATAGAGTCCTTGGTTGTTTTTTCTCCTTGACTATTGTTGGTGTACATAAAGTCTACAGATTTGTGAGTGTTAATTTTGTATCCTGAGATGTTGCTCTATTCCTTGATAACTTCTAGGAGTTTTGTAGTTGAGTCCCTGGGGTTTTCCAGTTATACAATCATAACATCTGCAAAAGGTGACGGTTTGATCTTGTCTGATCCTATCTTATCTGGTCCTTCATTGCTTTCTTTTCCCTGATTAAGATGGATAAGACTCCCATTACAATGTTAAAAAGCAGTGGAGACATTGGGCTACCTTGCCTGGTTCCTGATCTGAGTGGAAATGATTTCAGTTTGACTCCAATCAATACAATATTGGCTGTGGGTTTGCTATAGATGGCTTCTATCAGTTTAAGAAATGTTCCCTCTATACCTGTTTTCTTAAGCATTCTGATCAAGAAAGGAAGCTGGATATTATCAAAAGCTTTTTCTGCATCAATTGAAAGAATCATATGGTCCTTATTTTTTAATTTGTTTATGTGATGTATTATATTTATGGATTTATGTATATTGAACCATCCTTGGAACCATGGGATGAAACCTACCTAGTCGTGATGTATAATTTGTTTGATGTGTTGTTGGATTATGTTTGCTAGGATCTTATTGAATATTTTTGCACCTATTCATTAGAGATATTGATCTATAATTTTTTCTTCTTGCGCCTTTTCCTGTTTTGGGATTCAGAGTGATATTTGCTTCATAGAATGTGTTGGAAAGTATTTCTTCTTTTTCTATACCTTGGAAAAAGTTAAGTAATATAGGTACTAGTTCCTCTTTAAAGATTTGGTAGAATCCTGATGTGAAGCCATCTGGTCCTTGGGCTTTTCTTTTGGGGGAGATTTATTATAGTTGATGCTATTTCAGAATTTATTATAGGCTTGTTCAACGTTTCCACTTCTTTCTGGCTAAGTCTAAAAGGTGGCATGTTTCCAAGTATTGATCTATTTCCCTCAGATTTTCATCTTTCTGAGAATAAAGTTTCTTGTAATATTTTTTGAATTTTTTGAATTTCTTTCTTTCTTTTTTTTTTTTTTTTTTTGTAGAGACAGAGTTTCACTTTATCACCCTCAGTAGAGTGCAGTTGCATCACACTACTCACAGCAACCTCCAACTCCTGGGCTTAGGCAATTCTCTTGCCTCAGCCTCCCAGGTAGCTGGGACTACAGGCACCTGCCACAATGCCTGGCTATTTTTTTGTTGCAGTTTGGCCAGGGCTAGGTTTGAACCTGCCACTGTCGGTATATAGGGCCGGCGCCCTGCCCACTGAGCCACATGTGCCGCCTGATTTTTTGAATTTCTGAGGAGTCTGTTGTTATTTCATCTTTGCCATTTCTGATGAAATTAGAGATTTTACTCTTTTTTTTTCTAGAAAAATAGGAAAGGTTTATCTATTTTACTGAGCTTTTCAAAAAACCAACTTTTTATTGATTGATCTGTTGTGTGATTCTTTTTTTGTCCATTTCATTTAGTTCTGCTCTAATTTTAGTTATTTCTTTTCTTCGGCTGGGTTTAGGGTTGGAATGTTCTTCCTTTTCCAGTTGATTGAGATGTCCCATTTAGTTGTTAACTCCCCCTCTTTCCATTCTCTTGAGGAAGGCTTGCAGTGCTATAAAATTAGGACTGCCTTTGCGGTATCCCAGTGGTTCTGATAATTCATGTCTTCATTGTTGTTTTGTTCCAAAAATTTGGTAATACACTTCTTAATCTTGTTTATGACCCAGCTATCATTCAGCAAAAGGTTATTTAGCTTCCATGTTTTTGTATGAGTATGCAGATTCCTGTTGTTACAGAGTTCAACTTTTATTCCATGATTGTCTGAGAAGATGCAAAGAATAATTTCTATTCTTTTAAATTTGCTGAGGTTAGACTTGTGACCTAAGATGTAATCGATTTTGGAGTATGTTCCAGGGGCAGATGAGAAGAATATGTATTAAGTTTTGTTGGGATAAAATGTCCTGTATATGTCTGTTAAATCCAGTTGTTGAATGGTTAAGTTTAAGACTAAAATTTCTTTGCTTAGCTTCTTTTTGGAGGATCTATCCAACACTGCCAAAGGGGTGTTCAAATCTCTGACTATTATGGTGCTGGAGGAAATCAAATTGCTCATGTCTGCTAGAGTCTGTCTTATAAATTGAGGCACATTCAGATTGGGTGCATAAATGTTAATAATTAAAATCTCATTGTGTTGAGTGTTGCCCATAACAAATATGAAGTGACCATCCTTATCTTTCCTTACTTTTGTTGGTTTAAAGCCTATTGTATCTGTGAATAAAATTGCAACACCTGCTTTTTTTCTGATTGCCATTTTCCTGAATTATAGATGACCATCCCTTCACACTGAGTCTAAGTTTACCTTTTAAGATAAGGTGAGATTCTTGAATGCAGCAGATGTCTGGCCTGAGTTTTTGTATCCAGTCAGCCAACCTTTAGATGTCAATTTAAGCCATTCACATTAATTGAGAGTATTGATAAGCCTTGTAGTTGGGCATCGAGTTTTTTGAAAGTCCAATGGACATTTTTTAATCCTTTCGCCACTGTGGAAATTGTAATTTGATCCAAAGTTTCTGACTGAGTTTACTTTGGTGGTGGAGAATTTTGCTGTTCATTATGGAGGATAGGTCGGAGAACATCCTGGAGAGCTAGTTTAGTTATGGCAAATTTCTTCAACATGTGCATGTCATTAAAGTATTTAATTTCTCCATCATAAATGAAACTCAGTTTAGCTGGATACAGGATCCTGGGTTGAAAGATTTTAGCAGAGAGATCTGCAGTCATTCTAATATTCTTCTCCTTGCAAGTTATGGTTTGCTTACATCTGACTGCTTGTAGAATTTTCTCCTTCATATTAACTTTGGCAAAGCAAATTATAATGTGTCTATGAGATGTTTTATTTGGATTGAGTTGTGCTGGGGTTCTGAAACTGTCTGCTATCTGAATTTCAGAATCTCTTGACATGTCTGGGAAATTCTCTTTGATTATTTTGTGAAGTAGAGCATCTGTATCCTTCTAAGCAACCTCCTTGCATTCAGGAATCCTATAAGGTGAATATTAGATCTCTTTCAATTATCCCAGAGTGCTCTGAGAGAATGATCCATTTTTACTCTTCACTTCTCTTCCTCTTTGAGCATTTGGGAGCATTCAAAAGCTTTGTCTTCAATGTCAGAGATCCTTTCTTCTGCCTGCTCCATTCTGTTACTGAGGGATTCTACTATATTTCTCAGATCTTCGAGGGCTGCAACTTCTTTCCTCAATGTGTCAAAATCTTGGTGATTTTGTCTTTGAATTCATTGAATTCTTGAGACATCTTTTGAATTACTCCTTGAAATTCTAATTTCATCTTTAGCTCCATTCTGTTGATCTTAATTTCTGACATCTCAGCCATTTGTTTATGAATCTTATGCTGTGTCTGCCATATCATTCCTTGGGGTAATTGATCTCCTCTGATTATTCACATTGCCAGAGTTTTCCCGCTGATTCTGCCTCATGATTGTTGTTCACCAGTTGGCTAGATGAGCACGTAAGGTGAATTTGGATTGGGAGCTCATGGAGTTGTGGTTAATCAGCCCTTTGTCAAGGATCTGGGACTGGTAACTACAGCTTTTTCCCCTACAGCTTTGCAAAGGACCCATATAGTATTACAGTCTGAGGCTGAGAAAACCTGCTTGGCATGGTGGGGTTGGGTGGCTGTCGTATATTCAGCTGGTCCTTGTCCAATCCTAGTGGATCAGTGACTCTGGTTTGAAGTCTTAGCTGTGGGAAAATACAAGCAACTAAGACATCCCACCCCCCATGGATAACAACTGGAAGAGGAAAATCAACCCTTCCCGTTATCACACAACCAGGATACCACCCAAGAGGGTCCTTGGGTGATTGACCCAGGTTAGGAATTCCAAACCAACTGACCCAGTCAGTACAAACTCTCAAGTGGGAAAGTTTGAAAAGTCTCCAGCAACTAGATGGCGGAGGTCTACTGGCTGCTCAAATTTGGCTCACTCTGGTGCTCTATGGAGACAGAAAGGCCTGCCCAGTAGCAGAATTAGACCAGGGGGCTATGTCTCTTTCTCTACTTTGATCCCAGACACTGGTGACCACACAGGGCTGAGGTCCTGCACCCTCCAATAAGCAGATGTGCTGGAGCTTTACGCCTGTCAGAGTCAAAGGAAGGTCAATGCCCCCTTAGCCTGTCCATTACCTTCTGCCACCAGCTGGCTGCCTCCGGTACTCAATAGCCACTGGGGAGTATTCCACCTGAATTCAGACTAATCCTGAGGATAACAAGTCAGCAAATACTTTTCTCCCTCAACCACCGTGCCTTTTCCCCAGCTTTTCTGCATCACCAGTATTCCTATACAGCAAAGTATGGTTTCCTCTGGAAGTCCTCAGAGTTGGGGAGATGTCTCTCCAAGATTAAACCCCAATGGCATCACTATATTGTTGCTGAGTCTTTGTGGGAAGTGACTCTGCGCAGCTCCCAGGCAACTGCCACAGCCAGGGAGTTGGCTATAGGGTGGGGGATGCTGCACACGGTTCTGGCAGTGAAGGGCATCCAGTGACTTTGGCAAGGCGAGCGCTTGGCCCACGACTTTGGCAGGGCAGGGGGCAGTGTGGAGGCTCCAGCAGGGTGGCACAAAGGGTGCACAACTCTAGCAAGGCAAAGGCACAGGGCACTTGGATTTGCAGGCTAGAGGCTACTCATGAGCCTCCTCCTCAGTCTCTGTAGGGGGTAGGCTTCTGGATTGTCAGGAAAGGGGTGAAGGGTGAACTGGAAGTTCAGAATGGTAGGGAAAAAAGTTAGTTCAATCTTCCTGCCTGGTGAGAGAGTGCTCAGGGTCACAACAGGGTCCCTCTGGATAAGTAGTCCCCACTTCCTACAGCTCTCACCTGTGGGGTAAGACAAGAGGTCCTCAGTTCACCACTCACCTGTAGAAAACCTACAGGAACAAACAAAGAGAAAAAAAACAAACTTTCTTGGTGGAGGGGATGGACACTTTTCCTTTGGGATGAATTTTGTACCTGAAGTTTGCTTTGTTGGAGTCGCAGCTTGCCTCAGCAGAGTTGACCTGCAGTTATCACTTTTCTCTCGGCTCAGCTCCCAGTCTTCAATTTAATTGGGTACTTTCTGGATATTATCCTTCCCTATGGATGGGAGCTTCTGTCCCAGGATGGCTCCAGTCAGCCATCTTGACCCTCCTCCGATGGTTCTATTTTTAATTTCTTTAGAAAACTCCATACCATTCTTCATAATGGCTGTCATCAACCTATATTCCCACCAAAAGTGTGCAAGAGTTCCCTTTTCTTACAACCTTGCTGACATTTGTTATCTTTTGACATTTTGATAATAGCCATTTTAACAGATATGAGATAATATCTCAGTAGTTTTGGTTTTCATTTCTCTGGTGATTAATGATGTTCAGCACCTTTTCATATACCTGTTGGCCATTTTTATGTCTTCTCTGGAGAAAGGTCTATTCAAGACATTTGCTCATTTTTTTAAGTTGGGTTATTTGCTGTTCTTCTGAGTTGTGCACATTCTTCATAAATTTTAAATGTATGGTTTGAATTTTTTTTTTTTTTTTTTTTTGCCAATTCATAGGATGCTGTTTTATTTTGTTGATTGTTTCCCTTAGTGACCAAAAGCTTTTTAGTTTGACATAGTTCATTCCATTTGCTTATTTTTCTTTTGTGATCTGAATTTTTGGTGTGATATTCAAAAGAATCATTACCAAGGCCAATGTTCAGGAAATTTTCCCTTATATCCTCTTCTAGAAGCTTTATAATTGCTGGCCTTACATGCAGGTCTTTTATTCATTTTGAGGTGATTTTTGTGGATGGTTTTTTTTTACATACTTAATATTTATTCATATTCATTTATATATTTAGTGTTTCCTTTGTGCTTTATTTCCTTTTGCATATCAGGCCCTCCCTTTCAAGTCACTATTCTTCAGTTCAAATTATATATTTTATCATTTTTTCTTAGGGTTTTGCACTGCTGGTAAATTCACTCCATTTTTTTTTTCTAAAAATGTCTCTACTCCCATTCTTTTTTTTTTTTTTTTTTTTTTTAGACAAAGTCTCACTATGTTGTCCTTGGTAAAGTGCCATGGTGTCACACCTCACAGCAATCTCAAATTCTCAGGCTTAAGCAATTCTCTTACCTCAGCCTCCCAACTATCAGGGACTAAATGTGCCCACCACAATGCCCAGCTAATTTTTGGTTGTAGTTGTCATTGTTTGGCAGGCCCGTCTGGGTTCAAACCCACCAACTCCAGTATACATGGCTGGTGCCCCAGCCACTGAGCTACAGGTGCCAAGTCTCTACTTCCATTCTTGAAAAACATTTTATGCGACATAAGTTTTTTGTTTGTTTCTTCCTCTATACATATACATGTGTTTATTTGGTTTCTACTCTATGCCTTCACAAAATTAAAAAGCCTTAAAATTTAATAACAATAACAATGTTTAAGATAAGGACTAGAAACAAAAACCTCGTAATGAATGAATAAAGATAAATACATTCAGAAAAGAAATCAGACAATTGCTGCAATGAAATATTGAGCATGTGACATAAATTTTAACTAGAAGTTATTTTCTTTCAACATACTAAAGATATTTCATTACTTCTTGGCTTCCAATGTTTGATGTCAGTCTAACTGGAGGCTCCTTTGAAAATAGTCAGTTTTTATTTCGTCTGGCTTCTTTGAAAATCTTCTTAAGTCTTTATCTTTGTACAATTGCAGTATGTGTGTAGTGTAGATTTATTTGGGGAGCCTTTCATTAGTTCTAAAAAATTCTTAGCCATTATCTCTGTCCCGTATGTGCCTTTCTCCTCTTTGGCCTGACCTCTTGTTAGATGTGTGGTCAACCTTCTTAAGCTTAGAGCTCTAAACCCATGTTACAAAAGCTCTTGTTCAGTTTCTACTTTATTGGATCTCTGCATTCTGAATAATTTCTTCTTACCTATCTGCATGTGCACTAATTCTCATTTTAACTGTTTCTTATATGTTGTTGATGCTGTCCACTGAGTTTTAGATTTCAATTGTTAAGTTTTTCATTTCTAGAAATTCTGTTCAGTTCCCTTTGAAATATGCTAATTTTTTTTTTCTTTTTTTTTTGCCAGGGCTGGGTTTGAACTCACCACCTCTGGTATATGGGGCCAGCACCCTACTCTTTTGAGCCACAGGCACCGCCCTATGCTAATTTTTTTATAGTTTCCATTCCCTGAAAATATTTTAAGTTTGTTTTACATTTTTTAAAGCATAGTCATTTTGGTTTTTACTTCTGAAATATTTCAACACATAAATTCATTGCAGATTTGTTTCTGATGTTCATTGCTTCTGATAGTTCTTATTCATGGTGATTTGTTTCCTGTGGTGGTTGGTTGCTGTTCACTGGGAGCCACTCTTTGTTTTCCCTTGGAAAATTATTTTTGAGGATTCTTGAGGCCTAAAGTGAAGATGTCTTTGGCTCTGACTGGTGCATAGCACTAATGTCAGTTCAGAAATACCTGAAACTCATGGATTAAAGTTTTTGGAAACACCTTGGAATTGTGAATATGGTATACAAGCTCCTGAAACATTCGTACAGTTACAGCTTCCCAGGGATAGTTTTTACTTCCTTTCCCTGCACTACTTACAGCCAAGGCAAAGCACTTTGAGGTTCTGGTTTATTCTTTCTTATTATGAGGGAATATACCTTTAATATCTTTTTTGGCTTTATGGGAGAAAGATCTCCTTTTAGATCTTTACTTTAGGTAAATACTCTAGGCTTTGATTTCTGTTGTCTACACTCTACAAAGCCACTAGAGACAAAGTTTGTTTTAGCAAATGTTCTTAGGACAAAAGCCAGTTTCGTGCTCTGCTAATATCTCTAGATTCTCTTCTCTGTTTGGCTTACATTCTGGAAATTCCTTACTATCTCATCACTGCTTTAATGCTTTAATGATTTTGTTATTATGTACTATCTATTATTTTAAGTTGCCTCCAACAGAGAAAGTTGGTCTGAATAACTCAGTCTGCATACAGTTAGCAATGAAGGTCTTTTTTTATGATTTAAAAACAAACAAACAAAAAAAACTCTGTATTTAAGTGTTTCTATCCCCTTCTCATTTCTAATACATTAGGTATTTGTGTGTGAAATTTCCAGGGCATTTTTGAATTATTTCTCCTCTAAATACACTGCTCATTTGGTTTACACATATACTAAGGTCTTTAATTTGTAATTCTTTATTTTTTGCTTTTTTCTTATTTTCTCCCTCTCTCTTTTTTAAAGAGTCTCATTCTGTCTCCCTCAGTAGTATGCTGTGGTATCATGATAGCTCACAGTAACCTCAGTCTCAAGCAATCCTTTTGCCTCAGCTTCCCAAGTAGCTGGGACTCCAGGCTCCAGCCACAGCACCTAGCTGGTTTTTCTATTTTTAGTAGAATCAGTGTTTCTACTAAAGAGTGCTCAGGCTGGTCTCAAACTCCTGAGCTCCAGGGATCTATCTGCCTTGGCCTCCCAGAGTGCTGGGGTTATAGCCATGAGCTTCTGCACACTGCCTATATGAGCTTCCCCCCATCTTGATTAATCATATTAATAATGCATTTTATTTTTTATAAGAATAAAATGGTTTCTCATAAAAATTTTGAAAATAGCACCTGTGATATAAATGAGTGGGGAGGGGGGAAGGGTGAAGGGTGTGTATAACCTCATCACTCCAAAGCAACCACTGTTAACTAATTGTGCTTGTTTCCTTTTAATATCTTTTCTAGAACCATTTTTATACAATGGAGATCAGTTTCATATTCTGACTCTTCCACTATTATGTCATAGACATTTTCTATTATTAAACACTATTCAACAGAATTTTGTTGAAATGTCTTGATAATATACCACTATTTACTTATTTAAAGTATTCCTTTAATATTAGACTATAATTTCAATATCTTTATATTATTAATTATGCTTTAATGAATTTTTTTTCTCAAACATTCAGGTGCATCTGAGTTTCTGAATCAGTAAGTCTAGGTGGGGCCAAAGAATGTGCATTTCCAACAACTTCAGGTGATTTTGATGCTGTTTGTCCAGAGACCTAACTGGGAGAATCACTGTAATAGCAATGTGTCAGGATTTCCTTCAATCATTTCTTCAATAATTACTTCTTCCCTACACAGTAGTTTATATCTTTGTTATTGCAGGGAGAAAAAAATACTTATCCTGGTGAGAAAAGGAAGTAATGATGTTCATTAAAGTGTTCTCTAAAATCTTTAGTCATTGGCTTTTGCTAACCCCTTTGCACTGGCTGTGGAATCTTACTGGGATGCTTGTAGGTTGACCCTGTAGCTACATCATGATACACCTGGTCTCATTTTTTTTTTTTTTTCTTTTGTGAAGTCACCTGCTCTCATTTAATTCATTTCCTTTGGTGTTTTCCTTCCTGTGGAAAGCCTCTGACATCTGTCCCACATACTTCTTTTGAATACAAAAGCTCATCTTTAGTAATTTTATTTTTAACTTTTATGAGCCAATTACTCTTACCCTTTTGTGATCCATTTTATTCCTTATGTTTTTAAAAGATACTCTAGACTATAATTATTTATCACTGCTCTTTTTTAATTCTTATTTTTTAACTACATTCTGTTGAAGTTGGTGTTTAGGCCCCAGCCCACTGTGAAATGCTGGCCACATACGACTTCTCACTTAATTGGCGCCATCATGTGGTGGAATTGTGCGCTGCACCAAAAAATTTGCCAACATGGTGCCATCATATTGCAGCTTACAGAGAAAGAACACTAACATTGGAGAGGTCATAATATGTTGGGAGAATCTGAAACAATCCTGTTACTTTAGTAAATGCACAGCAAAATTGGAGGTAGTAAATACCAAAGATTAAGTGTGTGGACACTGAAGTCAGTTGCCTAAGATCAAAGCCAGGCTCTATCATTTATTGCCATGTGACCTTGAACAACTTAATCAATCTCTCTAAGCCTCAGTTTCCTCATATGTAAAATGGGGATACCAGTACCAGGATCTCACAGAGATTTAAGAGGAAAGATTAATACCATAATAATACAGTGACCATCAAATATTTTTATAATATCAGCAGTGATTAGTTACCCAACCATTATATTTGGATTTCTCTTTATATTCAAACCTAGAATAGAAAGAATATCAGAAAAAAAGTACCCCCTGAAATTTCAATAAAAAAATCAAAATGATGTAATTATTTTCAGAATTATCAGAAGTAGCATGAAGTTAAAAACTCAAAATATAGAAATTGAAAAAGCATTTAAATATAAAATTTTTTTTTAAAGAGAAGAAAAATTCTGGGAAGAAAAGCCTTACAGACTCTTGTTATCATACAAAATGAATTTGAAAATTAATTTTGTTAAATTAAACACCATTGACAGCCAAAATAAATATAGAGAGGAGTAACTTGAAACCTTTTGAAGGTGGCCAGGTGCAGGGGCTTATGCCTGTAATCCTAGCACTCTGGGAGGCTGAGGCCAAAGAATCACTTGAGCTCAGGAATTTGAGACCAGCCTGAGCAAGAGCAAGATGGTGCCTCTACTAAAAATAGAAAATTAGCCAGGTGTGGTGGTCCTTGCCTGTAGTCCCATCTACTGGGAGGCTGAGACAAGAGGATCAATTGACCCTAAGAGTGTGAGGTTGCTGTGAGCTATGATGGCAGCAAGACACTCTATCCTGAGCAACAGAAAAACCTTCACGGGGTCAAAAAATAATTCTAAAATTAAAAATGATTTATAGCCTCCAATCCTCTCAATGGTCTACTAAAGAGAAATGTATACTTTTATAAGTCCTTGAAAGAGACACAGTTAAAACAAATCTGTATATTGGAAGTTTTTTATTAGAAAATAAAATTTAATTATTTTATTAGACTAATAGGGTGGAAAAGATCTAAAATCAGTGAGAGTAAAGAAAAGCATGCAGACTTGCTATGGTTTGAATGTGTTCCCCAGAGTTCATGTGCTGGCGGCTTGATTCCTAACGCAGTAGTGTTGGAAGGTAGGACTTTTGAGAGTCTTTTTCTCCCTTTCTCTTTCCTCTCTTTTCCTTCCACTTTCTGTCATGGGATGATGCAGCACGAACACTTTCTCACGTGTGGGCCCCTCAATCTTGCACTTCCCAGCCTCCAGAACTGTAAGACAAATCTATTCTTTATAAATTACCCAGTCTCTGGTATTCTGTTACAGTGGCATATGACAGATTAAGATAGAAATGAATGTCAAGAAGTGGGGTTGTTTTTATAATAAATACCTGAATATGTGGGAGTAGCTATGGTACTTGATAATTGGTAGAGGCTGGAAGAATTTCAAAGAGCAGGTAGAAAAAGCTCAGATTGCTGTGACTGTGACAGGAGCATTAAGGGAAATTCTAGTGAGGGCTCAGAAGACAAAACCTGCAGAGAGAGCCTGATCTTCTTAGGGGTTACTTCCATAATGTTGGTGGAAATATGGGTAGTACAGGCCATTCTGATGAAGTCTCAGACAGAAATGAGCAACAGGGTATTGGACACTGAAGGCCACTCTTGTTATGAGAGAGGATACCTGGGAAGGATGAGGTCTAGGAGAACAGAGTTCTTCTCAAGGAGACCCGAAGGATACACCTGCAGGGTCCTCTGCATGGTGACTCAGGTCTTAGTTATTTGTAGACTTAACTTCCTGGGACCTGGAAATTTCCACCTCTGTAAAATCTAGTAGTTCTGTGGAGGCTGGAACAGCTTCTCTCACTTGATTCAAACTGACCAATGAGAAAGGTTCCCATGAGTTGGAACTTTTTGACTGGAGATAAAAATGGAAAGACCAAGTCAGTCCGGGAGTGTGGCCATTGTGAATTCATCTGTGCCATTTGCTCCACCGGCTGAATAAACACCTTTTTGCTCTTAAATACCGTGTTTGGGTACTCTTTCTCTGCATTGGACCTTGTCTTCCTGCAACAGTTATACAGTGGCAAAGAATTTATTAACAAAACAATTGTGTCTGTGTCCTAGTGAGAGAGGATACCCAGAAAAAAGTAAAGTCTAAGAGAACAGAGGTCTTCTCAAGGAGACCCCAAGGATACACCTGTGAGGTCCTCCCCGTGGTGACTCAGTACTTAGGAATTTGTAGAAATTTAACTTCCTGGTACCTGGAAACTAACGCTTGCTTCCATTTCTGTGAAAGCCCCTTGTTTCGTAAAAGCCAGAGCCCACTTTTCCAGCTTAATTCAAACTGACCAATGAGAAAGGTACAATGGGCCAGAACTTTTTGACTGGGAATAAAAAGGAGAAGACTGAGCCAGCTGGGGAGCATGACCATTTTGAATTCTGCTGTACAGTTGCTCCACTAGCTGAAATAAAGCTCTTCCTCTTCTAAACAGCGTTTGGGTATTTGTTCTCTCCATTGGGCCTGGTCTTCCTGCAACACTAGGACTTTGTGGGAGGTAGAATTTAAAAGAGATGAACTAGGATATGTGATGGAAGACATTTCTAAGCAGCAAAATATTGAAGGAGCTGCATAGATACTTTTAGCCACATGCAATAAAATCAGAGAGAAATGTGAGATTTGAGAGCTATAGTAAAAAAGAATGTGTAAAATAATCTGAAGGCAGAATGTATTTTTAAAGGGGAACGGAGCAGGAAGATTTGGAAAAGTCACACCCTGGTAATGCATTAAGAGTGAAAAGCATCTTTAAGGAGAGCAATTAAGGGTGTGGCTAAGTGACTGCTTCCTAAGGAGAATAGTATGGATAAAAGGAAGCCAGGAACTATTCATGAAGACAATGGCAAGTGGCCTGGAAGGCATTGTAGAGATCTTCCAGACTGCCCTTCCCTGACAGGCCCAGAGCTGTAAGAGGCCAGAATGTTTTGGGAAGATGTCAGGGGACTCCGAGGGCTTACTGCCTCTGGGTGCCTCTGGACTCTACTCCCTGCAGTCCAGTGAGCAGATCCCCCGCCAACCCAGAGAGCACAAGCAGTAACCCTTGACAGAGTCCATGTGGTCCTGATTCTGCAGAAGCACAGAATACAAGAGCTGTGGGGTCATGGTAACTGTTGGGGGGCCTAATACAGCCACACAGGAGCCCTTCCTCCTCCTCCCTTTCTCCCTTTTCCTCTCCTTCCTCCTCCCTCTTTCCTCCTCTTCCCCCTTCCTTTCCTCCTCCTCTCTTACTAAGACAAAGGACCTAGTTAGCCCCACCCCCAAAAATTCTTGCCAAAGGACCCTAACTCACCAAAGCACTCTGGACAAGCTGTGGAATTTGCCCACCCCTTAGGGCTCCCCACAAAAGGGGTCTCTAACTGTGCCCAGGCACAGACACCATCTTTGCACTGCCCAAGTGAGTCACCCTCCCCTTTCAATAAATGTAGCCTGAGCATCTCATTTCTGGGCACTACCGCTTACACTTTTCAGTAATTTCAACTTAGATTTCAAAGCATGTTTCAGAAAACAAGGGTGGAGCCACTGCAACAAGTGTTGGAGACTGGGATTGGGCCAACCTAAGACGGCAGAAGGGCTACCAGAATACAAGTTCAGCCAGGAAAGCTGCAGGCTTGAGATTCCAACCCCTGAGAGCTGCCAGGTGGACTGAGCCCAGCAAAGCAATACAGGTGGGGCTGGGCCCCCAGGGGAC
Organism: Loris lydekkerianus; assembly: GCA_963574355.1. Taxonomy (NCBI): domain Eukaryota; kingdom Metazoa; phylum Chordata; class Mammalia; order Primates; family Lorisidae; genus Loris; species Loris lydekkerianus. Next base: position 22,632 of record CAUYPK010151810.1, read on the forward strand.
CACCCAGTGTACCTAGGATGTGGGATATGGAATTAAAGGATATTATTCTCCAGCTTTAAGGCTTAATGTTTTCTCCATTGGTTTTAGCCTTGCTTGGGGCCTATTTCTCCCCACTGGACTGAGAATGACTATCCATTGCTTTTCCCAACATCCTATTTTGGAAGTAGATAACTTTAATTTCAAAGACTTAAAGCAAAAGAAGTATTTGCCTCAAGATGATTCATGCCTTGAGTCTTACCCATATCTGATTTAGACAAGACTTTTGAATTTTGAATCGATGCTACAAGGAGTTAAAACTTTTGGGACCATTGGGATGGAAGGAATGTATTTTGCATCGTGAGGACATGAATTTTGGAGGGGTAGAATGCTAAGGTTTGAACGTGTCCACCCCAAAGTTCATGTATTGCAGACTTGTTCCCTAATGCAATCGTGTTGAGATGTAGCACCCTTGAGAGGTGCTTATGAGAGCACATCTGGTGAAAACAAGATGGAGTAAGTCAAGCTGCAGTAGGTATTTGTGTACACTGAACACATACCAAGAAAGACCCAGTCTGGTTGGTTTAGGTCCTAAGTGACCTTTACCCCTGTTTCCCATTCTTACTGTTTTTGCAGTTGCTTTTTGTTGTTGTTGTTGTTTGTTTGTTTGTTTTTTTGGTTACCTCCAGTATATGGGCTGGCACCCTACTCCTTTGAGCCACAGGTGCTGCCCATTCTTACTGTTTTTGTCAATTTAGCTTCTACCCTAAAGATGCCTATTTTAAGTAGCTTAGGAAGATTGATTTAGGAGATTAACTTTTCGAATTGGAATATTGTTTTTATTATTGTTTAAGATTCACATGGTTTTTACTTTTTTTTTTTTTGAGACAGAGTCGTACTATGTCACCCTCAGTAGAGTGTTGTGGCATCACAGCTCACAGCAACCTCAAACTCTTAGGCTTAAGTGATTCTCTTGCCTCAGCCTCCCAAGTAGCTGGGACTACAGGCGCCTGCCACAATCCCCGTCTATTTTTTGTTGCAGTTGTTATTGTTGTTTAGCTGGCCGGGGCTGGGTTCGAACCCGCCGGCCTCAGTGTATGTGGCTGGCACAGTAACCACTGCGTTTCAGGCACTGAGCCTGGTTTTTACTTTGAACTTTTATGTATAAAACTGTGATTTTGGAAATGGAAGAACAGAACAGTCTTGGAGAGGCTACTCTCACTGTTCTCCACAATTGCTGGCCTGACAAAGTTTTGTTACCAGATGAAGAGGGTCTAGCCATCTGTAACTATCAGCCAATATGCAGAGAAGGCGATAGGTCCAACAAATGCTATTACATTATTTTATTATATTACTAAATACAATAGCAAACATTGTTTGTTATCCCAAACAAAGATGTGTGGGAATAATATAATTCCCATCCTAATGACTGAAGCTTTAAACCCTTGTCTCCACACAGTTCTGCAGTCCACTGGTCCGGCTTGAGTTCACTGGTTTTTTTCAGGGGAAAAAGTCTAGATGTGGGAATGATGTAATCCAGACAACTTGACTGCTGTATGGGGTGGCAAGTAGGATGTCCCAGAGGCCAGCTCACTTTTTCTTGAGTTCATCAGAAAGTCCAAGTCCTGAGGATAGCTTGGTCACCAGATGGAATATATGTAGGTTTCATGAAGTACGGGAAGGAGCCCCTTCTTAAGCAATATGGAGTGTGGCATAGGGTAGCTCAGGAGGTGGCCACGCTTGCCATGACAGAGATCAAAGGTCATCTGCTTGGAAGTCCTTGAAAAAGTTGGGAAAGCATCTTGGGTAGAGGGTCCAAGGCCAGCTGAGTAAGTTCCTTGGTCTGGGTGGGTGTGTTACTGGAAGGTAGGATCTCAAAGACAGATCTCAAAAACTACTCCAGGGTAAAGAAGTAAACAGAGGCTCAATCTGGTTTCTTATACTGACAGGGATGAAGTCAAGGTTGTGTCCAGGGTAACAGAATGAAACTATTTAGCAGTCACCTACAAATATCCCCAAGTTCTGGGTTTCAAGGCTAAGGTTTGCATGATGAGAACATTAGTATTCTTATTTACAGCCTTAGCACAGCTCTTAAGATAATACATAGCTTTAAGAGTCCCTATAGAACTGATCTGCAGTTCTGGGCAATTCAAATGAATATTCCTGAAAATCAATTGGATGTGAAGCCACTTATGAGGCCGTGTTGTAGCCACACCACTTACTGGGAAATTTTTATTCAGGTTCCAATTTCTCCTGAGGTATCTACATAGACACAGCAGATAGTGTTTAATACTGCACACATTTTTTCCCAGTGCAGCCACAGGCGATCTTTGTTGAGCCTTAAGCCTTTTGCAGTTTCTTTCCTCTCAGTCTTAGAGTCAGAGACAAATCTCTAATCACATTTCTTTTGGCATATAGTCTGTAGAATGGGACAAGAATTCTCAGCAAGCTTTGGTAATGTTACTTCTGGGGCAGTCATCCTCAAATATGTCAGAAGCATGTACTTTGTAGTAAATACTTTTAACTTTGTTTTTTTGTTTGTTTTTTCTGGTGTCCACTTTGTAATAAAAAGATTTCGTATATTAAAACCTAATATGTTGGTTCAGCACCTGTAGCTCAAGAGGCTAAGGCGCCAGCCACATACACCAGAGCTGGTGGGTTTGAATCCAGCCCAGGCCTACCAAACAACAATGATAACTACAACCAAAAACTAGCTGGGAGTTGTGGCAGGTGCCCATGGTCCCAGCTACTTGAGAGGCTGAGGCAAGAGAATCACTTAAGCCCAAGAGTCTGAGGTTGCTGTGAGCTATGACACCACAGCACTCTACTGAGGGTAACAGCTTGAAACTCTGTCTCAAAATAAACAAATAAATAAACAAACAAACAAATCAATCAATAAATAAAAATCTAATATGTTATCTCAGGGGTAAGAAGCAGGAAGAAAAGACAACTTGGAGCAAATATGACTACTGTATATAATTCTGTATTCTTTGACCAGGCTTTTCGTCTTGTTAACAGATCAGTTTAGTTAAACATGCATGTCTCATTCTATGAGCTGAAATTGCAGACAAGGCTGGAATGTAATATAGGTGGGCCACAGTTTCATAGTTTTGAATCATATTTTTCTCTCTCTAATTTTCCATTTTATTGAAAACAAATTATAGCAGAATCAATTTAATTGCCACAAAAAACTGTACTTTCAGTATACTTGGTCTGATTATTTGCAGAAAATGCAGTAAGAATAATTATCAGCCATCTAGGTTTTTCTTTATTTTAAAATTGACTTTACCTGAACCTTTATAAGGAATTTCAGATTAGACTTGAAAGCCTCTCATAAGCCAATGTTTCATCTGTGCCATTGGATACATGTATGCATTGGGTAAATTCCATTTCTCTTGAAGTCCCAGAGCAAACTGGAATTCCTGGACCTGTAAGAAAGTGCCATTCTTTACTCACTGAAGATCAGTAAATGTTATTGATGAGGTGTCTGACCACTTTTTCCAACGGGCTTTTTATTGGCCTTATAACCAATTAATTCCTTAATGCAATCTGGACACCTCTGAAAATGTCATTCCAGTCAAAGTCTTGGTAAAATAACCAGTATCTTTTATTGTGTTCTATAGAAGAAAACAGATTCTTATTGAACTTATACAAATAACTATATTAGTCAGAAATTAAGAATCCTTATAGTTTTCAAATTCTGGACAAATCCAGAAGAGAAAAAAATGCTTCAAATTTCATTTATAAATATATACATTGTTACAGGTTATAAATAGCGCAAGAAATAAAAAAGGGTTTTCTTAACTTCTGGAAAACAGAACACAGAAAGAATCAGCAACTTTTCAAATAAAAAGCCATAAAAATCCCATGTAATTGATTTCTGTTTTATTTGAAGTTTGGTTACCAATACTCACAGACATGTTAGCTTTCTAAAAGTCCTGGAAGTTTGCTTTTAGTCTGATGGTATTTAATCTCCAAAGCTATCAAAAATTTATATTTGAGGCTCTGTGCCTGTAGTTCAAGTGGCTAGGGTGCCAGCCACATACACCAGAGCTGGCGAGTTTGAATCCAGCCTGGGGCTGCCAAACAACAATGATGACAAATACAAAAAAAAAAAAAAAAAAAAAAAAAACCCAGGCATTGTGGTGGGCACCTGTAGGCCCAGCTACTTGGGACGCTGAGGCAAGAGAATCACTTAAGCCCACGAGTTGAAGGTTGCTGTGACCTGTGACACCACAGCACTCTACTCAGGGCGACAGCTTGAAACTCTGTCTCAAAAAAAAAAAAAGAAAGAAAGAAAGAAAAGAAGAAATTTATACTCGAGAGTGCCTGTCAGCCTTTCCATTACTTTTCTTGAAGGATGAAATTTAGACATAGCCTGTTACAAAAAACTCTTTCTGAGATGAATCAAAAATTATTACTGATAACATACACTAAGACAGACTAATATTTCATGGTATTAGAATATATATATATATATATATATATATATATATATATATATAACATAATCCACAGAAAATTAACCACCATTTCATATTTGCCGATATTTCTTATACTTCTTTAATACACTGAATAAGTCTAATATGTCTTTCTTAGACTTTTAGTGGTCTTAATATTTCAAAAAGACCAAATTTAGACTTTTGATTTTGGAAGATTTGTCAAATATCAAAGGCTTAATACATGTGTTCAAATGGGATCATAAGTCAAAGAATCTAAAGGCAATACCAAAGGTTATATGGGTGTAACCTTAATCCTTTGAAGTTCAGTCTTCTCTAGTTAGCCAAAATCCTAATAGAGACAGTACAAGGATTATTTTCTTTCAGGCTACTTACTGAAAAAGTAAAAAAACTTTTAATTTTTAAATTAAATGCAAACAACTAACTAAATTTTATAAATTGTAGCTAACTGGATCACATGCAAATTCCTTCACAAATTTCCTTGTATGAGTTCTATTAAGTCCGCATAGACAATCTACAAACATGCTAAACTTTGTTTTACTCGTCCCTTCACTTTCTTTAAATAACTAGTCATTCTGTTTTAGGACAAAATTTACCACACAAGATCCTTTCTTACAGAATGTTTTCCTTTCTGTTTAATCTTTCTTACCCCAAAAAAAACACTTTTCCCAAAACAGGATCACCGTTTACTATAAAGTTAATTACTCACTTGGTTAAACTGATAATTAGAAGATTTAAAAGACTCAGTTTCCCAAACAATCTAAAAAGCCAAAGTATTACATTTTACAAATGACATAGACATTTTATGAAAAATAACACAACTATAAGGTTTTAAGTTACTGAAAAGTGTTCTGAAACCACAATATGGGCACCATTCCTAACACCTTTTCCTGGTCCTCCTAAGTCTCACATGGCCATGTAGCATTAAAGATGGCTGCAAGGGACAGGACAAATCTGTGTCCTTAATCTACTTAACAGGTGCAGAGTTCAAGAGAGAAAGGAAGAAGACTAGAGGGTTCCATTTCTCCCAGAATAGCAAGGGGGCATAGTTGGAGCAGTGAAGAGGCCATGTGGGCTAGACTGTGCCTCGTAGCTGCTGGCATAGGGAAGGAGAATATGTCCCTAGGCCTCACCACAGCCACCTACCTGATCTCAGAATTCAGAGTCTCAGAATCAAGAACAGAAGCTCACAGTCAAAGCTAGCAAAATTTAGAAATATTACAGGGGTGGTAGTTCTATAATCTTTAAACATTTGAACTTTAATAACAGGCTTAAAACTAATTTTATTTATCAAAGAATACCAAAGTCACCTGAACAAAAAGGCATTTGAGTTCTTTTCTGTTTTCCTGATAAAATAATTGATGTAAGCATTTGCCTTTCCTTTTTATGATAAAGCCAATTAATTAGAGATCTTTTGCATATTTTGATAGTAAATGTCACAGGCACATGACATACTCAGACACAAAAATAGAGAGACATACAGACAAAAGCACGATTTATATTTGCTAGCTTTTAAACATACATTTTTAGTCAGACTATTAATCTTTTAACTACCTAATTTATTTATCTTAGAAATTACCTAGGTTTTAGTTATTTTAAATTATTTTTCTATTAACTATTTGTATACCCTATAGATTAGATATATAAATATAGTTTTAATTACTGCTTTTAAACTCAAATTCCACCAAGAAAAAGAACAAATGTTAAGTATTTTAACCAGACTTGTCTAAACACAGTAACATCATTATTACAACCCAAAGATACATTTAAAGGCCATTTTTCTTCAGAGTAAAGATGATATATCAGCCAGGTTTTGTTACAGTAAAATTTTATTGCTTTTTAGTTGCAAATGGGTACTCATACTAAGACCAATCAGACAGAATACGCCCCAATGGGCTGTCATTTGGGAGTTAGGACTAAGCTCCCATAATACTGACCAGATACAGAAATACCAGATTTCTCAAGAACAAAAGCTGAAGTGATGAGAACTAAAGTTCTCAGTGTGTAACCAGAATAAAGCAAGTGGACCTTAGTGATAGGGATGGCATGTGTGTGAGTGCAGAGCCTAAAGAATTCCAAGAGAAATCTCCCCGCCATGCTGTTCGAAGCATTCAAGCACTGTTGGGCCTGCCTTTCCAAGCTACCCCTAGGCTTCCCAGACACACTTAAGGGAACAGTCTAGAGGACCCTTTGTGGCCACCAGAAATGTTACCAGACAAAAGGGGTCTTGCCACCTATCACTGTCAGCAAATCTGCATAGACAGTGATAGGTCCACCAAACTTTGTCAGAAGGCTGGGATTCTGGAGTAGACTCTCCAAGACCATTCTGTTCTTCCATTTCCAAAATTACAGTTTTATACATAAAAGTTCAAAGCAAGGAACACACTAACCCCTATTCCAAAAAAAAATCAGCATAACTCAGGGCCTATTTATGACATTCCAATTCAAAAGTTAATCTCCCAAATTAACTCTACCTAAACTACTCAAGATAGGCATCTTTAGGGTGGAAGATAAATTTACCAAACAGTAAGAATGGAAGACAGGGGGTGAAGTCAGGCAGGATCTAAACTGATCAGACCAGCTGTGTCATGTCTGCCTTAGCCTGCCTGACCCCATCTTATTCTCACTACATGTGCTTTCAGTTTGGTGGACCTATCCCCATCTCTGCATATTGGCTGACAATGACAAGCGTCCAGACCCTCTTCATACAGTATCAATTAGGTCACCAGGGGTATACCCTCATAAATGGTTAATGCTGTTATCATAGTTCTCGATAAAGGGATGAGGATGAGTTTGCCACCCCTCCCCCCCTCTGCCTTGCCCTCACCCTCTCCTGCCCTTCCACCATGAGATGATGCAGTGTGAAGTCCTTTGCCAGGTGGGAGCCCCTCAATCTTGAACTTACCAGCCTCCAGAATGTAAGAAATAAATTATGTTTAATCTTCATTAATTACCTAGTCTCAGATATTATTATAGTAGTACACAATGGACTTAGATAGGTACTATCTCCCACCCCTCTTCCTCTTTAAAACCTTGCATCATCAAATAAAAGTAATCTTATCAGAACCAGAATCTTACATTCAGTTTCCAAACTGTAGCTTCCCCAGCTAATTAGCCTTGTTCAATGAAATTCTGTTATGCCATTATACAAATGTAGTCAATGCTCATTATCTTTCTACTTAATAAATTCATCAAAAGCTGTCCAGGAACACATCTTCTGTTTTGTCAATTGCACCTACAATCTTGTTCCCAGATTTTTCATTATTTTCAGACTACAAGGGAAGGAAAGGAAGAAATGGGAATAATTTCATGAATTTTAAATATGCTGTAACTGTGTCTTAGTATAATATTCAAGCATATAACAGCTGTCTGCTCCTAGCACACCCCAATCTCAGAGCAGTGCCAAGTTGGTGCAGTTAGTTAAAATGTGGCACTGATATGTCCATAATCATCTCTGATATGAATCAACTGACTGTGCAAATAGGAAAAATGTCATTAGTGTCAATCTGAATTTCTGAGGTGAGCAGTCTGGAAAGTCTATGCTTTTGATTATTAAGATTTAGGATTTCCAGAAACCTATCATTGACTTCTATTTTAATTCCAGTGTGGTCAGAGAAAATATTTAGTATGAATCCTTATAAATGGACTTAATTTATTACCCAAAATATGGTGTTTCTTGGCACATGTTCAGTATACGTAAATATCTATGGCATCTTTCCATTTATTTAGGTCTTCTTTCATTTCAGCAATGTTTTGTAGTTTCAGAGTATAACTCTTATGTGTCTTTCCTAAATATATTCCTAGGTATTTATAATACAGACGTTACCAAAAGTTTGGTACTTGGCAAACCAGCAAGAATGAGCAGTGAGGACAAAAGGTTTAAGTAAAAGGAAAGAGAGGTTTATTTGCCAGCGAATGAGGAGGCCAGCAGACCATGGACTCAAAAGACTGCCCTTCTGTCTTTAAGTAGAATTATGGAGCTTTTTAAAGGGGGTGGTGGTGGAAGTGTGTATTCTGGTCTATGTGACCAATGTCACATGTCCTGGCTTCAGGCTATTGTTTCTTTAACATAATTGGCTTTGGTTGATATTACTTCAGGTGAAGATATCTTGTGACCTTTGCTTGAACAATTCTGCCGTGCCATCTTCCGTTGTTTAAGATACTAGAAAAATGGTAAAGAACATTTTTCTGTCCCTTTGATTACCGGCCTTGGGCAGAAAAGCAGATTTTAATTTCCAAAAAGGGTAAGGGATTATAAAGAGACAATTTGTAATATATTTTGTCCTTTTTCATACCTTTACCTCTGTTATACAGATGCTGCATGACTTACAATGAGATCACGTAAATAAGCCCATCATAAATTGAAAATATTTTAAGTCATAGGTGCATTTTCAACTTAATGATATTTTCACCTCACAATGGGTTTATCAGGAATGGAATACATATCATGTTCATAGCATCGTAAAGTCAAAAATCATAAATCAAACCATCATTGAGTTGGGGACCATCTGTATTATTATAAATGGCATATTTTATAATTACATGTTCCAATTGCTGCTTGCTAGTAAATAGATTTTTGTATATTGAGTTATTACTCTAGGACTAATTTCAATTATTAATTCCAGTAGATTTTGAAGATTTCTACAGGGACAGTATACAGAAACAATTCGCTAATCTACAGATTTTCTACATAGACCACTGTGAATAGACAGTTTTACTCTTCTAGTTTTTATACCTTTTATTATTTTAATTATTTATGGAGCTGTCTCGAGTCTCCTATATAAAGTTGAGTAGAACAGGTAAGAGCAGGTAGCCTCATCTGTTTCCAATCCTTGGATCAAATATTTCACCATTAAGCATGATAGCTATTGATCTTTCATAGACGCCCTTTATAAAAGTTATTTTATTTCTAGTTTTGTGATTGTTTTCATCATGAGTTGGCAACAAATTGCTGAATCCTTTTTCTCCTAATTAATGTGGTAAATTGCTTTATTAATGTTGGGCAAACCTTGCATTCTAAAATAAACCCCAATTGGCCATTGTATTTTATCTTTTTTTGCATATTGTTGGTTTTAATTTGTTAGGATTTTATGTAGGAATATTGCATGTGTATTCATGAAGGGTACTGATCCATGATTTTTTTCTTCTAATGTTTGTTAGGTTTTTCATGAGGGTTATGGTGTCATTATTCCCTCCTCTTCTGTTTTCTTAAAGTTTATGTAAGATTGAAATTTTTTGTTCTTTAAATGTTTGATAGACCAGTGAAACCATCTGGGCCTTGAGTTTTCCTTGCATTTTTTAATTATTAAAATTCTGTAACAGATATGTAAGTACTCAGTCAGACTTTCTATTTCTTCTTCAGTGGTTTGCTAAGTTATTTTTCAGATTTTGTTGATCTAAAGTTATTTTATAACATTCTCCTTTGATGGTTTTAATTAGGATTTTTCAACCTCAGCACTATTGGTAACTCAGGCCAGAAAACTGCTATAGGAAAGTGTCCTAGCACTGCAGAATGTTTAGGTGCTACCACAGCCTTTCTGTCCTAGATCAGTAGTTCTCAACCTTCCTATGCCGTGACCCTTTAATACAGTTCCTGTCAGTCATGACTCACAGGTTGAGAACTGCTGCCCTAGATGCTGATAACAGACTTCCCAGTGTGACAACCAAAAATATCTCTGGACATTGCCAAATGTTCATTGAAGACATAATGCCTCTGGTTGAGAAAACATGTTTTAATGTCTAAAGAATCTTCATACAATAGATACTGGCAATTTGTCTATTTTTAATTAGTTTTGTGGGCTGTACAAAAAACACAGTATGTACTAGAATTGGCCTGTGGGCCACAGTTTGCTTACCCTGACTTAATTTTTTCTTCTTTCCTAATGAAGGCATGATAAAACTATAAATTTCCCTCCACGAATACTTTAGTTGTATTTCATAAACTTTGAAATGTTTTATTGATGGATATTAGCCAATCAATGGTTATGGAACGTATGTGTTTATGAAAATAACATGTGAGATTTACTGAGTGTTATTCCAACAAAATGACTAACAAATAAACTTTTGTTTCTATGAGATATGCATTGAAGAATATTAATATAATGACATAAAATGTACTTACATAATTACATACGCTCTCCCAATTAGTTAATAAGTTGATATTAAAATCTCATAATCTGACAGCAATAAACAGTATTATTTTGGCTCTTCTAGCTAAGAAAAGCCAGTCTGCAAGTACTAGGACAAGAAAATTACAATGATTTTATTACACCTTATTGAGTATTGATTTGCTGCCACCTGCTGGGAGGCAGAAATGAATTTCTTGTGTCCTTAAAGGGTGAAGTATACTACATAAATAAATTTTGCATTTTCTTACAAGTATAATCAGTGTTTTGTTTTAAAAAATACACCTGCTAGTTACAATTTGTTCTCAACTTTTAATTTTGAAAAACTTCAAACATACCTAAAAGAATACTCGTATACTATTCACCTGAAACTACCCAATGCTATATATTTTCTTTCTTCCACACTTATTTTTGGTTTGGGTCTAGATTACCAGAAAGAAATGTGCAGACATCACGACATGATTTCATGCCTACATGAGTAAGCATGTACCTACTGAGAACAAAAGGATTCTTCCAATAACTACAATACCATTATCATTTCTGAGTACCTTAAGTCGATAATGTTATACTTCCATGTTCAAATTTTTTAAATCTTTAATCCTATCCAGTTGACAGTTGCCTTAAATGAAGCTCACACCTCCTGTCTTCTTTGTTGTCTTTTGTGATATTAAAAAGTCGAAACAAATCACATTCTGAACGCATCTGTTTCCACACAATTGGATTCATTTTCGACAAGAATGCTACGTACACGTACTTCCCATAGCCTCACAGAGCCAGGTTCATGCCTTTGCCAGTAAACAGCAATCTTCTTCCCAGGAAACATTACTAATACTTTGCAAAGTAATGATGTTCCACAGAACACAGTTTAGGGAAGCACTGAGTAGAAAAAAGGGGACTAGTAAAATGGAGTTTGTAGAATAGAAAGGATTAAAAATAAGTTTTAAAATTAACAAACTTCCTCATTTCTAAGGTAGTACAAACTGAGCTTTCATAAAACTTAACCCTTACCAAAAAAGAAAAATGTACAGATGACAAAACCCAAACTTAAAGAAAAGTCTCATGTCCTGTCCTTGTGTTTGTATTCAGTAGCAGAGATTTGAGTTAAGGTCTGTTTTCATATTATTTCCAGTAGATCCTCCGTTTCCTTTTACACTAATTTTCTGTAATTGACTACTCTGGTGTCTACAATTACTCTTTGGGATAAAAGTGGTAATAATGAAGATATTTAAGAAGGCCGATATTTCAGTTTTTTATTGTTCAATATTCGGTAAGAACCAACCTGTATCAAATAGTAGAGAAGGCCTAATGCATGCAATTACGCAAATCAAATTCAAGGACTGGGGGCTTGGTTCCAGACACTAGTCATACTGTATAGCCACCACTTACAACCATTTCCACTTGCCATAATCTGATCCTGCTGCTGTATTATCACATTACAGTAAACACTTAGAAGATTAAGTTTTCCCTAAAAGTCTTAGATAGCATACCACGGTTTTGTTACATCACCTAACAGATTTTAAGGAAATCGGTTAACATTCCGCCCTGCAGGGAGGTAGCGAGTACTATTCATGTTTTCATCTCTGTTCGAGGCCGGGGCTTTCCCCGCACAGGTGCCTTCCTGAGGGCATCCCTGTAGTCGTGAGCCTGAGTCCTGGCTTTTGGTGTAAGGAATATTACTTAGTATGAATGGGCGCCTTTTAGGAGTAGAGAAAAAAAAAAAAAAAACTGAGGTTCTTTCAGCCTTTAAAAACCATGCCATAGTTAAAAAAACAAAAACAAAAAACAGTGGAACGTTGAGCATTCATTCCAACAGGTTGCAAACCGCTTTGCGGAGTCTCTTCTCATCAGTTTGTCAAACCTTCGCTGTCTCGCCCACCGTCTGCCCTGTAAGCTTTCGCGGAGGGGAAGACCGGGGCCTACGTACCTCTGCCGCCGCGGGCGGCTGGGGCTGGGGCTGGACCCGGCCTCCGACTCGGGGGCACCCCCAAAGGCCAAAAAGTCTACTCGGACTTAGAAAAAAAGCAAAGGCTTCCCCAAGTTGTAAATCGGCCTCCCCCGCCTCATTTTTGAGAACTGCCTCAGCGCTCAAACGTGGTCAGCCACACAGCAGCACACCACAGCTAAGTCCGCGGGGCCGAGCAGGAGAGCGGCCTCTGAGCTCCCCGCCTCTCCGCTCCCCCGGCCCTACGCGCCGGCAGTCAGCGCTGCGCCTGCGCGGGCGGACCTGGCGGAAGGGGCGGGGCCGGCAGGCACTTCCGCGGCTGCGGGCGGGTGAGTGTGGGGCGTGCTCGCGGCGTCCGGGAGTCAGAGCTGGGTTCCCGCCTTGGGCCGCCAGCCTGGGGCCAACCGGGTCGTCCCGGGCGCCCCCTGGAGGATTGGGAGAGGGGGAAGGAAAAGGAGAATATTAATGAATTGGAAGGTGTTCGGGGTGCGGGAAAAATGTGGGCGGGCAAGCGTCAGCAAATGGGTTCAAAGGGAAGGTTTGGGGTTTTTTCTTAAAAAGGAAAAGCACCTGCAAGCTGATTTAAAATCGTCATCCTTTGGGGCAGTTTTGTCAACTTACCTTTGTGCCACATTGAGGCAGCTTCGGTAAGGTGGCTCTTGCCTTGTCGCCGCCAAACCTAGTGAATGGTTAACCTGGTAGCAGAAAGGCAAGATAGTCTAGTGTGATTGCTACTGAAGAGGGAAATTAAAAGTCATTGGGGGAGAGGGGACAAAATCCAGGATGTGAAGGTAGGCTTCACACCAGGCGTCACAACAGTATCAAATACCATGCCAGGCAGGGGCTAGAACTCTTCCAGCAGAGGACATACTGTCTTAAAATACACATTTCTCTTTAGAACGTGAAATGCAGCCTAAGCCAAAATAATCTGATAAAAATTCTTATTTTATTCTCGTTCTTAAAAGTCATTTCTCTAATACATTTTAGAAAACAGAAAATAAACAGACTAATAAAACTTTTCCAAGTTGGTAGACAAGACCAAAAGTTCTGAAATGTGGATTCTTAAACATTTTGGTGTTATCTTCAATGTCCAGAATATTCTTTTACATAGGAAACACTAAGTATCATTTTCATTGGGGAGGGGGGCACTTTTTAAAAGACAAAGACAGGCTGGGCGCCGGCAGCTCAGTGTTAGGGCGCCAGCCACGTGCTTCGGGGCTGCTAAACAAACAAACAAAAATATCCGGGCTTTGTGGTGGGTACCTGTAGTCCCAGCTACTTAGGAGGCTGAGGCACGAGAATCGCTTGAGCCCAAGAGTTTGAGGTTGCTGTGAGCGATGATGCTACAGCACTCTACTCAGGGCAACAAAGTGAGACTTTGTCTCAAAAATAAAATAAAAGACCCAAAACAGCAGGTTTTGTTTTTTTTAAGGGGCTGTATTCAATTAGGTAACACAAAATAAACATGTGAAAAATTACATAATCATAGGAAATGTAAAATCGCATTTGAGATGTTTGAAGATATTTAAAGAAAATTTCTATTTGGAATGTAAGGAGCTGATGAATGCTTGAAACATTTACCTTTCAGGTGATTTTGCCATGGGAATGTCTCTCTTTTTTCAACATAGGCTAAAAATCTTACGTTTTTATGTGATTTTTCTTTACTTTTAATGTTAGTGAACCTACAAGCTTCAGTGGTCCATGTACTAGTTTGTGACCTCTGCCTATTTTCAATTGAGTACAGACAGCCCCTCTTCCACGATGAATCAATTTATGATTTTTCAACTTTACAACTGGCTTATCTGGACTTAACCTCATGGTAAATTGAAGAGCATCTGTGTTCAGAAATAATGGAATTAGAGGTCTGAAAAACCCATCACGAGGAAAGAATTTATAAAAATGGAATTTAAGCTGAGTAGAATAAGAAAGGCATCAGAGAATGTGAAGGAATAGATGAGTAAAATCTCAGAGTTGGGAAAGTAAGAGGCAGATTTAGAAGATTATGACTTAAACTCTCTATAGAGGAGGTCTGAAAAGGCATCCACAAGAAAGAAATGGAAGGAAGTTGTTTGGGGAAAACCCTATAATGCTAGACAAACAAGACGGGACTTTATCCTAAAGCAGTAGTTCTTAAACTTGAGGATTGGTCAGAATCAACTGGAGGGTGTATGAGAACAGACTTCTGGGCCCCACTTACAAAGTTTCTGATTGAGAAGGTGTAGGGTAGGGCCTGAGAATTGCCTGTTTTGTAAAGGCCAAGAGGGAGATAGAAGGTTCCTTAGAAGTAATTAACACCCACTTAATGCCAGGCTCGCTCATCCACATTAGCTTATTTCATACTCACTATGACCCTGATGTATGGTTTGTTTGTTTTTTGTGTGTGTTTGTTTTTTTTTTTGAGACAGTCTCATTCTTTCACCCTAGGTTAGAATGTTGTGGTGTCATAGGTGTCACAGCAACCTCAAACTCTTGGGCTTAATCAGTTCTCTTGCCTCAGCCTCCCAAGTAGCTGAGACTATACGTTTGGCTAGTTTTTTCTTCTCTTTTCTTTTCTTTTCTTTTCTTTTCTTTTCTTTTCTTTTCTTTTCTTTTCTTTTCTAAGTCATATACACATAGATCATGAATACATTTATGCAAATGTGGGCTACAATGTGTTTTTTTTAATACAATTTGGAGTGCTTACATCAAACTAATTAATATAGCTTTTGCCTCATTTACTTGATTATTGTGTTAAGACATTTATGCATTTATGTTCTGTACTTTATAGATTTGACTTGTACCCTTGCAGTATGTTCCGTAGGTGTGGTCCCACCATTTACCCTCCCTCTATCAACCCCCCCCCTTCCCATTCCAGAGTTTTTTCTATTTTTAGTAGAGATGAGGTCTTTCTCTTGCTCAGGCTGGTCTCAAACTTCTGAGCTTGAGCAATCCACCCACCTCAGCCTCCCAAAGTGCTAGGGTTACAGGCATGAGCCACTTTAGCTAGCCTGATGTGTGGGTCTCAATATTTTCATTTTGCAGGTGGAGAAACTTCAAGAATATGAAAGATTGCCCAAGCATTATAGTTGCCCGAGCTTCCTAAAACAAGTGCAAATTTGAAGTAGGCTGGTAGCAGCAGGAATGAATCAAAACATTTAATGATGAGGGAACTTAGAAAAATAGAGACTTCCCAAGAAAATTGAAACATAAAAGTAGAAATTGGGAAATCTGAGTCGTATTAAAAAGAATGAAAGATAAAGGGGACAGAAAACTTCAGAGAATCCCTTCATGAATTCAGTATGTATTTTGTATTACTCGAAACGAATAATGGCCTGTTTAAAATCTATTTAAAAGTTGCTTATTTAGAAAGTCACTCTACCTTACAAGAATTTGCTGAAAGTTGAAGGAGAAAGTAAAGCCTTCTGTGGGGGTAGGGGAAGATGGTAAACAGATTGATGGCATCTAACAGCTTATCTTCAAATTAAAAGTGATCACCAGTGAGAAATGGAAACACGTTGCATAACACTGCTTTGCCCATATGAATTGTGCTGTACCACAGATACTGAGCTAATGTATTGATTTTGGAAATCCCATGTACTCATTCCTGCCAGAGTAGTTATTGAAATTGAGAATATCCATTGGATCAATTTCAAGATAAATATACCAAGTCAGACTGGCTGCTGCTGAGCAAACTTTTAATGAAGGAAAACATCCATATATTGAAATCAGACTTTAGTCTTTAAAGTAAATATATGTTTATGGTAAAATCTGGGAAAATGTATGTTTTAAAAACAGTTAACTGAGTAATCAATGTGAAGGAGTGAGTGATCCATGCAAAATAATGGTATTCATCCATTCCTTTATTCTGTGAGCAATAAACTGTGCTATGGATACAAGGATATTTCATAGTCTAGGGAAGACTGACATCTTAAAAAGAAAAAAAAAAAGACCACAGTACAGTATGGTGAGCACTGTAATAGGGGATGTGACCACTACATCATTGGAAAAGATGGGGTGACAACAGGCTGGAGGAAGGAGGCCAGGGAAGTCTTTAGAGAAGAGGAGACATTGGGGTGGTTCTTCAAGGTGGAAAATGAATTTGTGAGATGATTAAGGTATAGAAGGGCATTCCGATCAGAAGGATCATGGACAAAGCCAAAGAAGCATAAAAGAGTGGGACTTTTTCTGGGCCCTATGTGCAGATTGGAACAGTTATAGCCAGGTGGTAAAAGCGAAAGGAGAGACTGGGTGCAGTGGATCACACCTGTAATCCTAGCACTCTGGGAGGGTGAGGCAGGTGCATTGCTTGAACGCGGTTGTTCGAGACCAGCATGAGCAAGAGTGAGACCCTTGTCCCTACTAAAAATAGAAAAGTTAGCTGGGCATTGTAGTGGGTACTTGTAGTCCCAGCTATTCAGGAAGCTGAGACACAAGGATTGCTTGAGCCCAAGGGTGTGAGGTTGCTGAGCTATGATGCCATGGCACTCTACCCAGGGTGACAGAGTGAGACTCTATCTTCAAAAAAAAAAAAAACAATAGAAGTAAAAGAGAGGATTGAATTAAGTTGGAAAGGTGGACAAGTGCACTCATAAAGAGTATGAAATATTTTCATAATGACTGTCTTGGCTGGATTATAGGAGTCATGATGTTAGGAGCCATGTCTGACCCATGTATCAGTGTATGCCAAACCTAGCACAGTGCCTAGCATATAGTAGGTTCTCAGTGAATATTTGCTGACGGAATGAATGGCTCAATGACAGAAAAAATATTCTTTGTTACAGATAAGGCAAAGGGAACCTTTTGGATAAGTAAAGCATGGAAGATGAATTAGTAATAGTCATGGGGTGGCTGTAGTACATTGGGGTTTTTCATACTTCAGGTTATACCCACGAGTGGGTTGCAATCTGCATTAGAAAAGACAATACTAGAGCATATACATAAAATTGGAGTAAATACTGTGAGACCTTAGTTTCAGTTGTGTGTGTGTATTGACTGATGTAAATGTATTTCGTCCTATGGACTGCAGTCAAAGCTTGAAACCCAGTAGCAGAGAAACAAGGGAGTGAGGATGGAGAGGAAGGAACAGATGTGAAAGATACTTGTGAGAAGAACCAATGTGAATTCTTACAACGCTGATGTCTGTATGAACGTTCATACAGGGAGGGGAGGCACTTACCCATTTTAGTATTTTTGCTCACTTTGTTTTTTATTATGTATTACTAAATTGACATTGTAGTTTACTTAGACTTGGCAATGTTTTGAGGTATTTTAATGAATGCTGTAAATGCTGGAGACATTCTATTGTATTTTGGTTAGTGTTTAGCTTACAACGTGTAGGAAGAAACCATACTATTGGGAATCATGAAATTTTATTTGATTATTGGCCAAGTTCTTTGATTTCTTTCCATAAGAACGCAGAAGATCCTTAGTTACATGAGCAGGCAGGAAGTCCTTCTCATCTACTTGATTTTGCCGTTCTGTGACATGTATATAAGAGTAGACATTTGCTCATACAAGGCTGAGTTATATTGGCTTTAAAAAATTATGGATTCCTTTAAAATCTGGTTGATTGGATAAATTAATTGGGTTAAGTATGTTATGAGCTTACTTATTAGGTGTGACTTACTCTCTGCAGAATGGAAAACAGTAAAAAATATTTAAAATTTGGTCTGTTCTGTCAAGTAACACATTAATGGGCTCTCCTAACAAGGTTTGCAAAGGAAATATAAACTAATTTTTTATTTTCTTTTAAAAAATTAAAAAGACAAACAGGTAACAGTAATCATATTCAAATATACAGTTTTGTTTTGTTTTGTTTTGAAACAGAGTCTCACTATGTTGCCCTTGGTAGAGTGCTGTAGCATCACAGCTCACAGCAACCTCAAATTCATGAGCTTAAGCAATTCTCTTGCCTCCACTTCCCAAGTTATTGGGACTACAGGCACTCGCAAACAATGCCTGGCTATTTTATGTTGTTGTTGCATTTGTCATTGTTGCTTTAGCTGGCCCAGGCTGGGTTTAAACGCGCCAGCCTTGGTGTATATGGCTGGTGCCCTACCCACTGTGTCCTACCTACTGAGCTACAGGTACCACCTAAAGTATTATTTTCTTTTCTCTGGATTTGACACCAGATAGATTTGTATTTATGAAATCCATAGTTTTTCCCAAGTTCTGCCACTAGTTGTGAGGCCTTGGTCAATCAGTTTTGTTGCCAAGCTTCACCTGTTAAATAAGACCTCATTCACTGTGGAACTGTTGTGAGGATTAGCTGAAGAAATGCGTGCACACACATAATGGACACTCAGTAAACGGTGGCATCTGCATTCAGATGGTCCACAGGGCTTGGAGGAACCAAGAAAATAAGCCTCCAAGGAGAGGCTTAGAGTAGGGCGCCGGCCCCATATACCGGAGGTGGTGGGTTCAAACCAGCCCCAGCCAAAAACTGCAAAAAAAAAAAGATGTCAAAATCTAAAATTATATACATCTGGGCAGCTTTTTGGTTTTGGAAGTAATGAAATGAAATAGTTTCCCTGGTTCCTTTTCGCTTAACTGCCCTTTCAGATTTGTATTATCAGAAGGCAGAGAAGTTTGCAGTCTCAAATTGTGATAAAGCCTGCAGTACAAAACATAAACTTGTCAGATGGTTGGCCTGAATTTTCTGAGAATAATGTTAGATCAACATAGAGTATCCACTCGTACACCTAATTTATTTTTATTTATATATATATATATCTCAGAACCTTACCATATGCCAGACACTGTTTTAGTCTATATTTAGTCTTTATTTCTGAGGAAATAAAGAATAAGATATTTGCTTTGTTTGGGGGAGGTCATGAACTAAGGTGAGGGATGAGAGTTAGTATGGACAAGTCTACAAATAAATAGGTAAATTAGAAAACAAGAAGACAAAAGGCTGTGGAGCCCTGAATAGCACCTGAAAAAGAAAGGTAGGGGAAGATGTGTCTTAGAGAAGGTGCTATTTGATTGATCAGACATTTGTTAGGCAAAAAAGTGGAAGATACACTTTCCAGACACCTAATTGTTATTATAGTCTGCAGATGGTTTAGAAAAATCAACTATGCTCTGAAACGGTTGCTAGCTCATGTACATCAATTATTTCGCAGCACTATTGAACTTCAAATCTTAATTCTGATGAAATCTCAGTGCATAGAAGAATAGTTAAAGTGTGATTATTGCTTTTTTCACCTTGCACATAATTCTTTTTACTAGATTTTTGAGTTTATATGCTAATTTTATGTATAATTTAGAAATTAACAAATACATTGACTATTACGCTGATGGTCACAATAACTGGTAAAATTAAGGACTTATCAAATTTGATTCTCATGTTAGGAAGAAATCTAAATGCAGGAGGAAGCAAGGTTATGGCAAAGATAATTAAATCATGAGTAGTTGTAAGACATTTCTCATTAAATTCTAAAAATTCTGAATTTTATCTTTAAGAAAAGATTTTTTGGTTGCTTTTTTTTTTTTTTTTAAACTGTAGCAACTGTATTAGTTTTCTGTTGCTGCTGTAACAAATTATCACACACAAAAAATCAATGTGTTGGTAGTTCTCTGTTCTGTCCTGAAGGTTTCTAGGGAGAATCAGTTTCTTTGCATTTTCCAGCGTCTGCAGGTTGCCTGCATTCTTTAACTCATGGTTCTATTACTCCTTCAAAGTCAGCAGGGTTGAGTCCTAACATCATATCACTCTACTGTGCTTTTTACCTCCCTCTTTTATTTTAAAAGTCCCTGGTGATTACAGTGGCTCCACTCAAATAATCTAGGCTAATCTTTTTATCTTAAAGTCAGCTGATTAGCAAACTTAATTCCATCTGAACCTTTAATTCTCCTTTGTTGTGTAACATATTCCCAGATTGCAGAGAATTGGACGTGGACACGTTTGAGGGGCTATTATTCTGCCTACCACAGTAACATATGCTGCTTTTTAGAAAATCAGAAAAATATGGTCAGCCAAAAACCAACATAAAAGCCCCATTATAGAACTCTTTTTGTAGATGAAATTATATACACTTTGATATATATATTCCTTCTGTGTGTATGTAAAAATTTCATGGAAATATGGTATCACACTTCCTCTTCATCAGAGACATTGGTTTTTTAAAAACCTTTTCTTATGAGTTTCAGAATCTGGTACCATTGACCTGAGAAAATTGTTAAGATGAACGTCTGAAAAAGTGAGACATAATATTTCTACTCTAATGGTGTTTATACATTTGGCTTTTGTTTAGAAGAAAATTTTAATGTAAATTCTACTTCACAGTAGAGAATGGTTCCATGATTTGAGTGACTCTGAATATTAACTGTGACCAAAGAGGGAGTTTTCTTTTTTAAGTTTAGTAAGAAAACTTTCACCCATTTGTACTACGGGAAATGCTGATTATATGTGGTTTGGAATATGGAGAAAACACCTATGTTTTCAATTTTACTACTTCAGTATTTCATTTATATATTGAACTAGCCAAAATATGTTTTTTATTCTTCTAGGAAGATCACAAATCACATTGAGTCAAAACGCATCGAGTGTTTCTTCAACTACAAACAAAATGAATATGCCCATGCTGCTGCCGTATCCCCACCAGCAGTTCCTAAAAGGCCTTTTAAGGACACCTTTCCGATGTTACCACTTCATCTTTCCCTCACGTACGCAGCGTGGATCAGAAACCCTGCATGCTCAGCCATTTAATTCCCTTGGACTTGGTCGTACAAAGTCGATGAGGCTGTCAAATGGTTTAGAGAGAAATTTATGTGTACAAACAACCTTAAAGGACCACACAGAAGGACTTTCTGATCAAGAACAAAGATTTGTGGATAAGCTTTATACGGGTTTAATCCAAGGGCAAAGGGCCTGCTTAGCAGAAGCCATAACTCTTGTAGAATCAACTCACAGCAGGAAAAAGGAGTTAGCCCAGGTGCTTCTTCAGAAAGTATTAGTCTACCACAGAGAGCAAGAACAATTAAATAAAGGAAAACCACTAGCATTTCGAGTAGGTCAGTTTTGTTTGTTTTGTTCAGTAATTTTCTTTCTAACTTCTGTGTTCTATAGTAAGTCTAAATAGTTTGCAATCTATTGGGGTTTTTTCCCCCAGAATTTTTGGATGAATTTTAAATGCCCTTTCTTTGTAAGTATTCGTCTTGTTATGTTGAAAATGTTGCCATGACCATTTTAAATGAGGATCTGTATTTTAAGCAAATAATGTAAGGTTTTTATTGTGCCAAGGAGCTTGCTCTGGCCGGATGCAATGGCTCACACATGTAATCCCAGCACTCTGGGAGGCTGAGGTAGGTGAATTGCCTGAGCTCAGGAGTTCAAGACCAGCCTGAGCAAGAGCGAGAGACCCCAGCTCTACTAAAAAAATAGAAAAAACTAGCTGGGCATAGTGGCAGGGGTCTGTCATTCCAGTTACTCGGGAGGCTAAGGTAAGGGGATCACCTGAACCCAAGAGTTTGAGGTTGCTGTGAGCCGTAATGCCAGGGTAGTCTACCCAGGGAGACAGAACTCTTATCTCAAAAAAAAAAAAAAAAAATTGCTCTGGTTCTCAAAATAGAAATATGCTCAGAAGAATTATTAACCAGCTTACTCCTTTCTTTTGGTAATCCTTCTATTTAAACAATTCCTTGTTTTTGTGGTTATATCAACTATAATTATCACATTTCAGAGTTCTACTTCTTAGGTGTTTCCTTAGCCTTTGTAAAGTGGATCTCACTTCTTTCAGATACTTTCTTTGCGTTTTTGGGAGTGGCTCTAAACTCAGCCATCTCGGTTATCAAAAAGTATTTTTAAAAAGAGATCATGTTTATTTGCTATCTGTATGTCAGCTATTCATTTAATTTCTTGAGCCATTTGACTTGGTTTTGTGATTGCAACACAGCTTGTTATATTTTTGAAATTGTGCATTTTAAAACAATCTAGATATGTTTGACCAACAGGAATTAAGCAAGGCAGTTTGGGTGGAATGAGAGTGTCCCATGGTGGTAAACTAGGTGATAAGAACCAGTCCTTCTTCTAAAGCCAACTTGAGATGGTGGTCCAAGTGCAGAAATGGTGTGGGGAGTGAGTAAATTTATTTAAAAATTGACATTACTTTACACTTTTATATCCCAATTTATTGGCAATAGAAGGACTAAAACCTAGTTTTTAGATTAATAGGCATAACTGCTTTAGAGATGATTTCAGAAAAGCTCACCAACCAATATTTGTAATGTTCCACATTTTTTTAACTTCTTATTCTTTTGCCCTCATCAAGGGAATGTTATTTTGAGTATACTACATAAGGTGTTAATAATCTTTATGTCTTGTATACAGAGAAAACAGCAAATTCTCAAAGAGAAATTCTGGTATGTACTTGCTAGGTTTTAGAGGATCTTTGAAGAAAAAATGTCCCAGAAATCTCTGGAGTTAACTAGCAGTTCACATATTGCTTTGTATTGCTATTCTGGTTCTTCTGTCTTGATCTTACGAGGCCAAATGAACCTGTGTCTTTATCACTGTTTTTTTCATCACCATCATAAATAAAAGCAACAAATGTTTATTCAGCACCTTTAAAGGTTTTAAGGCAGGACCTGCCCTGAGAGTTGTGGAAAGAAGCCAGACATACCATATACTACACATATTCTGAAGTATAATAACAATTAAATGCTTATGTTTTATATACTTCATTGAAGATTTCTATGTCTTATGCCATGCCCTGTTGTGAACCTATTACAGTCATTAATTCATCTAGTTCTTAAAACAACCTGAAGAGCTAGGTACCATTACTATACCTATTTTATTGTGAAAGATACTAAGACACAGAAAGAGATTATGTAACTTGCCCAAGATCACCCAGCTCGTAAGAGCCAGAGCCAGAAGGAGAACTGGCTCAGCAGCTCTGGAGTTCATGCTCTTACCTGCCTTGCTCTGCTAACTTTCTGCCTTTCTTAACACAATTTTTTTTTCAGGGTTCAGTTTATGTTCTTTGAATTATGAGAGATATGAAAAAAAAAATGTTATGGCGGCACCCATAGCTCAATGGGTAGGGCGCCGGCCACATACACTGAGGCTGGCGGGTTCGAACCCGGCCCAGGCCTACCAAACAACAATGACAGCTGCAACAATAACAAAAAAATAGCTGGGCATTGTGGCAGGCACCTGTAGTCCTAGCTACTTGGGAGGCTGAGACAAGAGAATCACTTGAGCACAAGAGTTTGAGGTTGCTGTGAGCTGTGATGCCAGTGCACTCTACCCAGGATGACAGCTTGAGACTCTGTCTCAAAAAATAAATAAATAAAAAGAAAAAATGCATATTATTTTCTAAATAGAATATTACTTTCTCGATCACTATAGTCATGAGTTTTTCCAAGGAGAAGATAAAGTGTATATATAGAATTGGGGTAGGTGGAATAATTATGATGAGAGGTGGGCCAGTGTAGACATTGAGCACATTAACATGGGCAATGAAGTCTGTTTAAAGAGATCGCCATTACATCATAGTACAAAGGCAAAGCATGTTTTGTAACTTTTAAAACAATTTTGTGAACATGCAGAACTCAGGATTTTGACTTTCTTATATCCCAATTACTCAGGAGTTAGATAAATAAATGGATTTTCATTTACTGGTTTTAGACATGTTAAAATGTATTAATGGTGATTTTAATAAATTAGAAGAAATAGGAAGTCTTTTTTTTTCAATAAAACTGATCAGAATTCTGAGTTCATTTGTTTCACTAAATTAGAAGATCTCTTTCCACCATAGGATTGTCTGGGCCCCCTGGTGCTGGAAAATCAACATTTATAGAATATTTTGGAAAAATGCTTACTGAGAGAGGGCACAAATTATCTGTGCTGGCTGTAGACCCTTCTTCTTGTACTAGTGGTGGTAAGTATGGCTGATTCTTTCTAAATTGCAGAATTGTGGGGGTTCTCTGTTACAATTTAGCAGAAATTTGCACAGCTGGTTACCTCAGACTGCTAGCTAAGTTTGGTCTTGTGCAGGAAGAGGGTTCTGCAGACTGAGGTGGAAGTTGAGGGCGGTAGTTTGGGAGCATTGGACTTTACAGAGGAATCAGCTCAGTGGGTAATTAGAGAACTGGGATACGTGGTAGGTGCCAGAAGCTGACAATGATCAAAAGCAGATTCCAGCCCTTTGGCTCTCATATCTAAGGATAGGCTCCTTTCCCTCTTGTTTTTCCTGGCTGCATCAGCAGCTATGCAATTCAGAAAATGGGTCTTTACTCATTCATTATTTGCCTCATATTGTAACATCTCTTCTATTAAGCTTTAAAGAAAAATCTGACTGCTGTTTATAACTTGTCATCTGTCTATGTTATATGTTCAGTTAAACAGAAAGCTCTTAGAGGGACCATGTAATATATTGTCGTTCCCCTTACCGCACTTAGCATGGTACATTGTAGATTGCAGAATGTTCAGCAATTACTTTCCAATTTGAGGTCATGCAGTCACTCAAAGTATAATTCACAGCTCATTAGAGATAAAATGAATATAAATTTAGTTCCTTAAAGGATCATTTAAAGAAAACATAAAGCATAGTATATGAATACTCAGGAATAGTTTTTCTTCCCTTGCCCCTCTTTGTGATTTAAGCTTCTCATATAATAGTCATTCACTTAAGTATTCAAGTGCCTACTACAGGTGAGGTATTGTGCATGGAAAGTACTGTTTTGTATAATGGCAAATAAGATAGTTTTCTTGGCCTTATGGAGCTTTGCTTCTTAAGAGGGAAACGAACAGTAAACATAAATTATTACAATATAATGTGTGTTGTGAAGGGGTAAATATAGGGTGCTTTGTGGAAGTATTTGGTTTGTGTATTGTGGCATACTGTGAATTTAATGCTAAAACATAAAGAATGATGATATAATCATATTTGGGGGCCTTAGGACAGTAGAGAGGTAGATAATTCCATCACAACCTGTTGAGAAATCTAATTCAGATCATTCAAAGTGTTTGAGTCACTGTAATAAAAATGCTAACTGTAAAATAAAATTTTTACTCACAAGTTCAAGATTAAATCCATGTCCATGTGTTATCTAACTTATTTACAGTCTTAGAACTTTGTAAAAGCATTTTAGTAAAGAATTTATTGATATATGGCCTTCAATTTTATATAGGTGAAAAGGCCTTTTCCCCTCCATCTTCATAATATTCTAGAATACTTGGCAATAGAAAGAGAAAATAGCATGAGATAATAATAGATAGAAGAAACAATGTTATAAAATAGTCTGTGCTTAAAGCTGCATAGTGAAGTAGTTCCTAACCTTTCACAAACAAAAGGTGAGGTGAAAACAGTATAGACTTTGAAAAAAAAGTACATGAGGATAAACGGAACAATATAAATATAAAATTCTACCTTACTGCATCCATACATACATTTGAAAAATAGTGTTACATTGAAGTTTGAGATGCATTAATCTTTGGGTCTATAATCAATCCTTACTTACTCTTTGGATTCACAGACCCCATAATAGCTTTGAGACCTTCCTGAGGGTCTGCAATTAACAGTTTGGGATTCACTGGCAAAGTCAATTATGTGGGAGAGTACGTTTTACATTGTGTAGCTCAGTGTGATAAGATCTTTAGGACAATGATTTTTAAGTATCACTACAGCACATTGTTGACTACACAGAGATGATTTCATGTAGAAAATTACTTCAGAGAGAAGGTTTTTTTTATATATTTTTTTATTGTTGGGGATTCATTGAGGGTACAATAAGCCAGGTTACACTGATTGCATTTGTTAGGTAAAGTCCCTTTTGCAATCATGTCTTGCCAGAAGGTGTGGCACACACCAAGGCCCCACCCCCCTCCCTCTTTCCCTCTCCAGAGAGAAGTTTTATGTGAAGTTAGTAAGGTAGTTGAGGTATGGGGTAGGTGTATGCTCTAGAATTAGAACATATGAGAAGAACCTAAGCTGGAAAAGAGCATGTCTTTAAGGAACTTCTCAACTTTTGGCATCAACTTTATGTGGGAAAATCAGCTCTTAGGGAAAGTGAAATTAAATATTCAGATTAGAACAGTACTACACCTACATATGTTAGGTGTGGCTATATGGCTGACTCAAAGTAGTAAAAGGTAATAGCAGTTTCAGAGCTTTCTGTCTTCTAGAATTTGCAAGTATTGATGTTTGTCAAAATACTACAATGAATACAAAAGCATAACCAGTGTCATTCACAGGTATTAAATTGAGTGCCTACTGTGGACACTTTCCTAAGCATTCAGTGTACAGCGTATGTAAGACACTGTCCTATGGGCATGGAACTTACATTAAAGCACGATTTCTCAACCTTGGCAGTAGTGACATTTGGGGACAGTTGTGGGTGTTTGTCCTGTCCATTGAAGGATGCTTAGCAGCATTTCCGGCCTCAACTTTATAGATACCAGTATCAACTTAGCCCTCAGTTGTAACAAGTAAGTATGACTGTTTAGACATTTCCAAATTTCTCCTTGGGGCAGAATTGTAGTAGTTGAGAACTACTGTGTAAATGATATAAGACATACAATATGAAACTAAAAAATACGTTGTACCAACAATTTCCTATCCATTAACTCAACTTTCATTACATTTAATGAAGGCTCCAGAGATTTTAACTAAGAATTAAATGCAACAGACATGGCAAAAAGGGCAGCTTGGAGGGTCATGTCTATAACATTTACATGAGGCTGAGAAAATGTCCATTGTGCAAATAAGAGAATGGGGAGCAGAGGGTGCTCCTGGAGACACTAGAAATGGGAAGAACACTAAAGCTCTCCTGGGCTCTCCAGGGTGCTGGCCCAGACTGCAGAGCAGTTGTACCATAGACGTTCACAGAAGTTGTGGGGGAAAGGTTTCCTGACAGATTGTGAAGGGACAAGGACTTCCACTGATCTTTGTAAGGTGGAGAAGTTCTGTGGTGTTGTGATTAATCGTTTTTGAAGAGCATTCCCATGTATAATTATATTTGATTCTCCCAGTGTCTTAACTACCTCTTAGATGGCTGAAGAAAGAAGTGTTCAGGTAGGTAAAGCAACTTCCCAAAATTGTGGAGAAAATGGTGGAGTCAGGATGCAGACGATGGGTGTGGCAGAGGTTGGCTGGGAAGCTGGAACTGGACCAGCAGGGCAGGGGTGAAGGATCCAGATTTAAATCTTTTGTCAGCGAGAAGCCATTATAGGTTTTGAGGGGGTTGAAATGCTACAAAGATTAATCTGACATCATTGTGTACAGTGAGTTGAAGGAAAGCTCAATAATATGTAATACAATTGAGATTTAAGGAGAAATGACTTAAGTACTTCCCCCCTAGCAACTGGCTGATTGATAATTGGTCCTCACAGCTGGTCCACATTTATAAAATGTAACCATGTGTTTTAGGATCACTCTTAGGTGATAAAACCCGAATGACTGAGTTATCAAGAGACATGAATGCATACATCAGGCCATCTCCTACTAGAGGGACCTTAGGAGGTGTGACAAGGACAACAAATGAAGCTATTCTGTTATGTGAAGGAGCCGGATATGACATCATTCTTATTGAAACTGTAGGTGAGTGTGATACTCCATTTCATAAAACAATGTGCTGTTATCATGAATGCTATGTAAAGATGAGTGACAACTAACTTAATTTTGTTCATTCAGCAGATATCTGCTAACAGTGTAAGTACAACATGTTAGTCCATATTCCATAGAAGATGTGAGTGGACAGGCTATTCTCCCTACCCCCTAGAGCTTGCCATTTAAAGAGTGAAAGTAAGCCATGTACCTGGATATCTGTTCTACAAGTGACATGTCATCTGTGCCAAAAGAGATCTTTTTTTTTTTAAATTTCAGATTAACATAAGGGTACAAACGATTAGGTTACATTGCTAACATTTCTAAGGTAAAGTTCCAGTTGTAGTTCATCCAAGAAGTGTTGTATACTCTTACATCATGATCGTTAAGTGAGAGGGCACCAATGGCCCTCCCTCCCACCTCCCCCCCAGAACTATTCATGTAAGTATTAGAGTGATGCTTGAACATAACAAGCACATTTCATACATATGAGAAGATTAATGTAATTGATTGCCTTTTGAGTACAGAGCTATGTTTTATTTTTATATCCTTAACATACATGTTAATTTAGTTACATATAATAAAGCATATAACATTCTTACAGTGTGACAATGTATTATTATGTGATAAATGTTTATGACATAACCTACAATTTTGGGGGAGAATCATTGAAGATTTCCTACAGGAGGTGATAGCTGAACTCAGTTTTAACAAAAGAATTAGAGTTAAATGAAGTATGGGGTAAAGGATCTTTGCAGAGACACAAGGGTTGAGAAAATGTGACTCATCTGAAGAAGTGCAGTTTGCTCATGGTACTCAGAGCACAGAGTCTGGAGGCAGAGGGAGAAGGGGGGGGGGGGGGAGGTTGGAGCAGTAGGCCAGGCCAGATTGCCAAGGACCTCATGTGCTATGCTAAGGTGTCTGGAGTTTGCCCTGAAGGGAATGGGAAGCCACTGCAGGATGGCAGCAGAGAGAGACACAGATATGCACTTCAGAGGGACCCAGCAGAGTGGAGTCAGGGATTCAGATAGGAGACTGTTGTATAACTGTAATCCCCAAGCAGGGAAGTGGGAATGGTGAAGGTGAGATGGATTACAAAAAACACTGCAGATAAATTAGCGGGACTTTATCCATGTTGAGATATGAAGGAAGGAAGAGGAATTGAAGGTAATAAAGAATACTGTGGGAAAAGGGGACTTGGAAAGAGGAAAACAACAGGTTCAAGTGTAACTATATCAAGTGTGAAGTGCTCACTCCGTGTCCAGGTGACTCTGTCTAATGAGAGGGCTGAGTAGGCTGGGCACAGTGGCTCATGCCTGTAACCCCAGCACTCTGGGAGGCCGAGGCAGGTGGACTGCCTGAGCTCATAGGTTTGAGACCAGCCTGAGCCAGAGGGAGACCTCCTCTCTAAAATAGCCAGGCGTTGTGGCGGGTGCTTATAGTCTCAGCTACTCGGGAGGCAGAGGCAAGAGAATTACTTAAGCCCTAGAGTTTGAGGTTGCTGTGAGCTGTGACACCATGGCACTCTACCAAGGGGGACAAAGTGAGACTGTTTCAAAAAATAATAATAATAATAATAATAATAATAAATTTTTTAAAAGAGGGCTGAGTGAGAAATCCAGATTTAACAGTTATCCACAGAGTTCATGGTTTCATACTTCAAGTTTGGAATCTGGTTCAGATCAATGGAGGGAAATAAGGGCAAAAAACGGGAGATAGTTGTATTAGTGCGCTAGGTCTGCTCTTACAGAACACCTCGGGCCAGTGGCTGAAAGCCCAGAAGTTCACTTTCTCAGTTCTGAGGGTTAGAAGTCTAAGACAGGGCGGGGGCAGTAGGTTGGTCTCTCCCGGGGCCGCAGTCCTCATCTTGCAGTGGCCGTCTTGCTTTCTTTACCTGCTGTGTCTCTGTGCAGTTGTTCCCCGAGTGTCTCTTCCTCGGACAAGACACTAGTCCCGTTGGATTAGGGCCCTATCTTAATTATCTTAACATAACCTTAATTATGTCTTTAAAGGCTGGTTAGGACTTTAACAGAGGATTTTGTGGGGAGGAGAAGAGAACACAATTCAGTCCATACCAATAGCCAAGACTGGGGTTTAGGGTTGGGGAAGGGAACCTTTAGGGAAGGGTTACTGGAGTGGTAGTAGGGAAGTGAAAAGAGAGTACTGTAAAAGCCAGGTGTATTACCTGGAATTTGGATTTAGCTGCTTGTCCCAGAGACTTAAATAAGAAAGAGATTTTTGCCTTGTAAATAAAAGAAGCTTGAGGCAGGCTGTCCAGGGCAGGTGTGGCGCTCCTGCAGTGGTCTCAGTGTCACAGGCCTCTCCTGTCTCTCTGCTCACCGTTCTTAGCATTTGGTTTCCATCCTCAAGGCTTCTTGGGGTTAAAAGATGGTTGATGAAGGTCCAACTGTCACACGTATGTTCTAGGTAGAAGAAAGGAAGTGGGGGGAGGGGCAGGGATGAGGGAGTGGCTGACCTTCTAGCCCCGTCAGCCTCATCTAAAGGACTTCCCTGGGAACCCTGCCTGACGACTCTCGCTTATACTTACATCGCTGGCTGATAGGGGGCCGTGTGAACATGGACTTCACTGGTACACTGATACTCCTAATAACATTGGGGTTAAAAAATAGAGAAGAATAGATGTTGAATAGGTAAGTAGAAGTCTCTGCCACTCCACAGAAGGAGAGAGTTCCCTGAGGCGCTTTAATGGAGTGAAAGGTGTGAAAGATAGTTTCAGTGCATTGAGTTTCATGTGAAGTGATGAGGTAGAGGCAGTAAGTATGAATTACTAGTTCCCAGAAACGTCACCATAAAGAAAGAGAGAGGAATAGAGTGGTGATGGCTGGAGGTGATAGCTAGAGAAGGTTGTGAGTGTTTATCTTTTTTGTTTTTGGCATTTTATCTGGTTTTAAGAGAAGAGAGGCTTGAGCACAGTGTTAGTGGTGTGCTGACACACGCACCTGTGGACAAAGGAGAGGTTAAAGGTAACGAACAGGGAGGGGCGCAGCGGACACGGGAAGGACTGAGAGGTTCATCTTCAGCGACGTTCACCTGAGAATGCAGAGGATACTCAGGCTGGTTTATGTTTGTGTCTTTCCCCTGAGCAGGGGACAGAGAGAAGGTGAGGGAGTTTTTGCCTCCCATCCCTCTGGGGAGCAGGTGCTGCGGCCATCATCAAGGAGGGAGGTCACAGGACCGTGTTTGTGATGGCTGTGGTGAGAAACAGGATTGGAAGCTGACCCAGGGCATTTTGGGGATTGCTTCTCCCAGGCTGTGAGGAATATGTAGTAGAGGCTGGAGACCATGACCTCACTGTGGCACCTGTGCACACAGTTGAACACTTTCTCTTGGGTGCTTATAGAGGAGAAAGCACATGTAGTTGGACTGATCCATGATTGGGGCTTTGCCATCAGGTCTAAGGATGAGAAGACAAAAAGATGGACATGTTGGCAGGCGTGATTCAGAGTCAGTGTTCACACTGCTCACTGGGGAAAGACAAGCATAGGAGCTCCGAGAGTGAGGAGAGGATGTAGGTTCTGGGTTCTCTAATCCAAGAATAGGTTTAATGGGAACCAGGCGGGAGAGTAAGGAACAACCACTGGTTTTCTCACAGCAGTGTTTTTCAGCGTTTTTTATCTCATGCCACACTTGAACCTATAGTTAAACTCCCACGGCACACTTAAATTATGTTGATGGTTTTAAAAAGGGTAAAAAAAAAAAAAAAAAGAATATACTTAATGTGCTTTGAATTTAATTTAACTTAATTTAATTAATGATCTTTGTAAGTTTCACGGCACACTGGTTGAAAATCACTGGCTCATAGAGTAAGATGGCGATATTATTTTAACACTTTTTTCAGAGCTGGGGTACATAAGGGAGTGACCGCGAATATGGTTGAATGGAGTAGAGAGGATGTGACACTGTAATTGCAGAAGTCTATATAGTTGTGATTTAAAATTTCAGGTGTGGGTCAGTCGGAGTTTGCAGTTGCTGACATGGTTGACATGTTTGTTTTACTATTGCCACCAGCAGGAGGAGATGAACTACAGGTACATCTTTTAATTTTTTTTCCCCTCAAATACAAAGAATGTATCTCTGAAAGTACAAATTTCCATTGTGTGTTTTGGTAAATTAAGTTGCTAATAGTGTAGAGAAAGAAACATCATTCACGTTGGCTAATATACACGAGTCAAAAGGCAGATTCTCTGTATTTTTTGCCAGCTTATAGGAATAGAATGTATGACCTTCAAGCGATCATATGTCTTAAACTTTTCCACTGTTTTAACCCTGAATCATGCATAGCAAAATCAATATATGTAACCAAAAATGTGTGTACCCCTGTAATATTTTGAAATTTAAAAATAATTCCAACTTTTCTACATGTGACATGGGAGTGATCGGAATTCCTGGATAGCTCCAGCCACAGGAGACCAGGTTGCATGGGTGTTTTTAGTATACTTGGTTCAAATGTTCTTTATGAGATATCACTTTGTTTTTAACTGGGATCCTGCTGTCATGGTCTATATAGTGTACAATGGGATTCTCACTTCACTCTCCTCCTGCCATGCCATTCTGACACTAACTGCCTGGCATTTGTGCAGACTTTGCAGGGTGAGGGCACCATCCAGCACAGGCCTCCCATCACTCACACACTAGCTACAAGCTCCAGGATTCCCAGGCCACCCATACCTCTGACCAACTGGCTACAATTTAAGGGGTTCCCACTACCCATTAGGTTTAATAGTTTACTAGAATGACTCTTAGAACTCAAGAAAGCACTATATTAAATTATAGTTATAAAGGATACAAATAGGGACCAGCCAAATGAAGATACCTGGGAGAGTCTCAAACACAAAGCTTCTGTGTCTTCAGGGCACATTTTTCTCCTGGAACATTGATGTGAATCATCAACAAGGAAGCTCCCCTGAGCTTTGGTGTGCTGAGTTTTTATCGGGGGTTCACGTAGGCATGACTGACGGAATCATTGGCCACATACTTGAACTCCATCTCAAACACCCACCTCCCATGCATAAGTTGGCCTGATGCCACTCAACTGTCTTCCTGATAGACATATGGTAGGTCTCACTGGTATGGTCAGTACCCCATCCTGAGTGATCTCATTGTGTAACTTCAGGTATAATCCTGGGCACCACCATGAATACATGAGCTACTCCTGACGCTCAAGAAATTCCAGAAACCTAGAGGTTCCATTCCAGAAACCTGAACAAAGACCAGAGAAATTCTTTATTGTACAACACTTCCCTTTCAATTTTAGAAACCTAAAAAATAGTGATAGTAGACTATGGCTACTGTGATTTAGAAACATTTAACTATTAGAATTTAACAATTAAAAGTTATATTTCAAAATATTTGAAAAGAAATTTTAATCTCAGGTGAAAAAAATCTGTATTTCCCAAATAAGGCCAGGTGTGGTGGCTCAGTCCTATAATTTTAGCACTCTGAGAGGCTAAGGCAGGAGGATCACTTGAGCTCAGGAGTTTGAGACTAGCCTGAGCAAGAGGGAGACCCTGTCTCTATGAAAAAAAAAAATAGAAAAATTAAGTGGGCATTATTGTGGGCACCTGTAGTCCCAGGTACTCAGGAGGCTGAGGCAGGAGGATTACTTAACCCAGGAGTTTGAGACCAGCCTGAGCAAGAGGGAGACCCCATCTCTATTTTAAAAAAATAGAAAAATGGCTTGGCACCCGTAGCACAGTGGTTACAGTGCCAGCCACATACACCAAGGCTGGAAGGTTCAAATCCAACCCAGACCAGCTAAACAACAATGACAACTGCAACCAAAAAAAAAAAAAAAAACAACTGGGCGTTGTGGCAGGCACCTATAGTCTCTGAGGCAAGAGAATCGCTTTAGCCCAAGAGTGTAAGGTTGCTGTGAGCAGCTGTGGTGCCAGGGTACTCTACCCAGGGTGACATAGAGTCTGTCTCAAAAAAAAAGAAAGAAAGAAAAAAAAGAAAATAGAAAAATTAGCTGGGCATTGTAGTGGTGCTTGGGAGGCTAAGGCAGGAGGATTAGTTGACCCAGGAGTTTGAGGTTGCTGTGAGCAAAACTGATACCTCGACACTCTAGGCAACAGAATGAGACTCTGTCTAAAAAAAAAAAAACAAAAAACATATATATATATATATATATATATATATATATATATAAATAAAAGGTTTAGCTTTTGGATTTCATCCTTTATTTCTGGTATTTTTATGTGACATAATTTAAATCAAGATATTGAAGCATTTTTAGCTGTTGGGTTATTTTTTCTGAAATGCAAATTGAAAAAAAATGCTACATACATTCAAGGAAAATTTCAGAAGCTTTGTTTCTAGAAATACAGATGTTAATGATATGTCTGTTTCCTTTTTAAGCACCCTAGTGATGGATGGTTTGGCATCCTGCAGTGGTAGCTCATGAGAGGCGCAATCCATCATGGCACAATATGAACTGTCTTCTGCCACTCGATCATGTTATGCCTTGTTGATATATGTTCTCTAATTCTGAATGTATTTCAACATGTTAGTCTCTAAATTTAGAAGAGACATAACAGATGACTTCTATAGTCCCACAAGCCAGTGCTTTTGAGTAATTTCTGTCAATTAACTGTGATTCTTGGCAACCACAGCTTGGGAAGATGCAGGGAAGAAGTTAATGAAGTATATGACTTTCAAAGTCTTAACATTGACTGGTTGTCCCATTTTTATGTTGGTTGTGATTAAATTAAATGTTTCTGATAAATCAATTTCTTTTTCTCTTTAGGGTATCAAAAGGGGTATAATTGAGATGGCAGATCTGGTGGCTGTAACTAAATCTGACGGAGACTTGATTGTGCCAGCTCGAAGAATCCAAGCAGAGTATGTGAGCGCACTGAAATTACTCCGCAAGCGTTCAGAAGTCTGGAAACCAAAGGTTAGCTTGCATTCCATTTTATGTATTCATCCTGAGTGGATTGTGCACATTGGAAGACAGGATGTAAGTCCCAAAGTAGACATATAATCGATCGTTGCTTGTATGTGAAGATTATAGCTTTAAAAATTATGACAAAGCCAAAGTGTGTACTCATGATTTTAAATAGAATCCTTTAACCACTAGGTGTCAAAAACTAGATATGAGGTGATAGATTAGATTATTTAATGCTTGGAGTCATTTGGGAGTGATGGCAAATCCTTTCTGAAAGGGACTATTCTTAAAATTATGGAGCTATTTATAATTTGATTATCTATATTGGAATTTGAGTGCAAGGGGAGAGGCTTCTAATGTGATGCTTCCATTCCCATTATGTTTGTTGGGTTCTGTTTTCAATAGGAAAAAAAGTAATGAAAAAATCCTATAATAAGTACTGCAAAAATGTAGATGTGGGCAGCTTTATCTGCAGAAGACACTATGGTATTAGAGAATAAACTGGTGTCCTTATACTGAGAACAGTGCTGACTTATTTTAGTCATCTCGTAGATTTTCCCAATCTTGTCTGTGTTGAGTCTGGAGCCCATATGTGTGTCTGTGTGTATGTATGTGTGTGGGATCTGGATGTTTGGCTTTTCCACTCACTGAGTAAGGCAAATAATTTGTTGGAGGGAATTAGGCTATTTTTTTTAATTTAGCTTCCTTTTCTGGCCCTCAGGCCTTAGAGGTATGTGCCTAGCATTGTCCTTCTCATCCTGTGACTCTGACAAGTCCTGCCCCTGAACATATGAGCAATTCTTTTTTTTTTTGCAGTTTGGTTGGGGCTGGGCTTGAACCCGCCACCCTCGGTATATGGGGCCAGCGCCCTACTCACTAGGCCACAGGCGCCGCCTGTTTTGTTTTTTTTTTTTTTTTTGGTAGAGTCAGAGTCTCATTTTTTCACCCTCGGTACAGTGCCATGGCGTCACTGCTCACAGCAACCTCCAACTCCTGGGCTTAGGTGATTCTCTTGCCTCAGCC
>CAUYPK010151811.1:0-40900 GCA_963574355.1 Loris lydekkerianus
TATGTACAGATGACTTAATAAAAGAAAAGAAATAGAAACATGTTCAGAGACCAAAAAAAAAAAAAAAAAAAAAGTTGCCATTATGACCCACAGCATTTCTACTCCTAGGTACATATCCAAGAGAAATGAAAACATAGCCACAGAAAAATCATTATACAAATATTTACAGCAGCATTATTCACAATAGCCAAAAAGTGAAAACAATTGAAATGTCCTATAATGGATAAATGGATACATAAAATATGAGCTATCCATACAATAGAACTTACTGGACCATTAAAAGAAATGAAGTGCTGATCCATGGGACAGCATGGATGAACCTTGGCAACATTATGCTAAAAGTGAAAAAAGCAGTCATGAGTGACCACAAATTGTATGATTCCATTTACATGAACTATATGGCACAGGCAAATCTATAAGGACAGAAAGTAAATCAGCGGCTGCCTCAGGCTGGGAGACGAGGAATGAGAGACTGCCAGCTGAAGGGTGCAGTGTTTTTTTGTGGGATGATGAAAACATTCCAAAACCAACTATGGAGATGGTCGTGCATATACGAAAAACCACTGAATTGTACACGTCAATGGGCAAATGTTGTAGTGTGTAAATTTTATCTCAATAAAGACAGAAGGCAGGGATCCGGATAGGATGGGACTCCTGACCTGTATGAGGAGGCCTGGCTGTGGGTTCACACATGTGGGAGTGCAAAACCCCTGGAGAAGAAGAGCACCACAAAGGGAGACCACAGGGCACCAAAGACGGGTTTGATATGCAGCCAAAGGTTCCCCTGCACAGCTTGGAAAAGCCATCCCCAGGCTTTGACCCAGGTCTGGGCTTCCTCTCACACACACACACTGTTTTACAGTTAAAGCATCAATAACCAGGCAGGGCATGGTGGCTCATGCCTATAACACAAGCACTCTGGAAGCTGAGGTGGGTGGACTGCTTGAGCTCCAGAGTTGGATGCTGTGAGCTGTGAGGCCACAGCACTCTACCAAGGGCAATATAGCCAGATTCTGTCTCAAAAAAAAAAAAAAAATAGACTGCCGGGCCCCACAACCCAGAGATTCTGAGTCCATAGGTCTGGGAGAAGCCCAGGAATCCTGTCCTTCCTAAATTTCTATGAACTTTTGGACTGTATGACAACTCAACTTTATTTTTGAAGAAAATAAGAATGAAAGATATTTTTTAATTTTAAAAAATCTTTTCACTTTCATGCAAAGAAAAGACATAGAAACTTCTTAACAATATGTTTTTATGATCCCTGGTATAGCTACAAAACAAATTTTCAAAAGGATAAAAATATTCACGTCTCCACAACACACCAATTCAGTTTTAGTTAGGTGTTCCTCTTAATTTTTTAAAATTATTTCTAAACTTATGCTTAAACATCACAGAAGTTAAAAGCCGAAAGAGTTTTGGATACTACTGACTTCAGCTCCCTCATCATAGAGAAAAGGCAATGTCACCCACGATGATGAAGTATTTTGTTCCAGGATTGGGACCCCAGTAGGTGTCCTCACAATCTATCCAGTCCTCTTTCTGCTACACCGGATGACAGTTCGCAAGAATAGCCTATATTGGAGGCCTTCAGTTGCAGAAAAACCAATCTCTGCAGATATGAAAGAATAGCATTTAAGCTATGACTCAAACCATGGAATTGTAGGTCCATGTAACAAGAAGGAACCTGTGCCTCACAAGACCAGAATCGATCATGAACAGATTAGTTACCAAGCCCCATAAACCACAGTGAACAAACAAGAACAGTACAGGAGGCTACAACTTGAGTAGGAGCCTCCTGAGAAAGACATACAGCGCAAGCTTTATTTTTATTTATTCATTTATTTATTTATCTTGGAGACAGAGTCTCACCTTGTCACCCTTGGTAATGCCATGGCGTCATAGCTCGCAGCAATCTCCAACTCTTGTGCCCAAGCAATCCTCTTGCCTCAGTTCTATTTTTAGTAGAGAAGGGGTCTCACTCTTGTTCAAGCTGGTCTCCAACCCGTGAGCTCAGGCAATCCACCTGCCTCAGCCTCCCAGAGTGCTAGGGTTACAGGCGTGAGCCACCACGCCCCAAAGTGGCCCAAGCTTTAGACTCCCATTAATTGTGCAGAAAGTGGCTAGAGGACGTCACTATAGCTATTACTGCCCTGGCAAACATTTAAGCACTCCCTTTTGCAAGCTGATGTTAACTTGCATATAACCTTTCCAACACAGAGAGGAGCTTTCCGTTGAGCCCAAATAAATGGAGCACAGGGTTTTGGATTTTAAGATTTGTCACAGACAAACAGCATTGTGCCGCAAAAAAAAGAAGTCTGTGCACCAGTTCTGTCTCTTACTCCAAGAACTTAGTCAAATCAGTTAACTGTTCTCGTTTCAGTAAACTGATTCTCATTTATACCCCTGTAAAATGGAAAGAACAATGATCACCTTTGTTACAAAACACATTAACTTTGCTTAACTCTGTATTCTATGCCCGTAGGTTGTTTCTGTTACCACGCAGTGTAGGGTTGGGGGAGGGTGAGAGATAACCCCCCAAAACTACCACTGGATAATAACAATAGCTAATTGACTGAACACTTACCAAGAGCTTTGCCAAGTTCTTTAAATTTTTCTTTTTTTTTTTT
The DNA here is from genome assembly GCA_963574355.1 of Loris lydekkerianus. NCBI lineage: Eukaryota > Metazoa > Chordata > Mammalia > Primates > Lorisidae > Loris > Loris lydekkerianus. Next base: position 2,628 of record CAUYPK010151811.1, read on the forward strand.
TTTTTAGACAGTCTCACTATGTCACTCTTGGTAGAGTCCCATGGCATCACAGCTCACAGCAACCTCAAACTCCTGGGCTTAAGCAATTCTCTTGCCTCAGCGTCCCGAGTAACTGGGACTACAGGCACCCACCACAACATCCAGCTATTTTTTGGTTGCAGTTGTCATTGTTGTTCAGCAGGCCTGGGCAGGGCTCGAACCCACCAGCTTCAATGTACATGGCTGGCGCCCTACTCACCTGGCACCCAAGCCAAGTTCTATAAATTTACTCATCCCCAAAATCCTATAAAGAAGGTATATTATTATTTCATTTATAGAGGGAAAAGGCAGATACAGAGACGTTTGGCCATTTGCACAGGCCCCCAGAGCTACTAAGCTGCAGAGTTAGACTTTGAACTTGGGTAACCTAACACATCCACCAGAGAAGCAGTCTTCCTTTGTTTTTTAACTCTTTGAAGGACTATCAGATGCAAAGTTTAAAATGAACAGTAGGACTCCTTATGTTTGGGCTTTGGGGGAGGGTGGCAGGAACTCTTTTTCTTACTGTAGTTTTAAATAAATAGCTGTGTGAATCTCTGCGAGACGCTGTGTTCCCAGATTCTCCTTATCTTCTTCCCCATAATGTATCTAACCAACTCCTTCTGATAGGCCTGTGCCCACCTCTGCCTGCCTGGCTCCACATTGTCTCCTGTGCTTCAGTGTTGCCCTTTAATCAACTTGGCAATGGCTTATCCAGATCTGCTTGAAGGAAAGGAAGGGCTGCTTGTTTCTAAAATAATCAGAAAGAACAGGCAGCTTGTCTCTAGAATGATACCTTATGTGATCTGTGCAAATTAGCTACAAAGTGAAGAATTTTTGCAAAAGCAAACACAGCCCGTTTTTCAATCTACAGAAATATCTTTTGAGACAAGGGTTTCCCTATCCAAGGAGAGAAGCTCAATAGCAAGAGTCAGCTTTCACTAAGTCTGAGTGTGAATCTGCATCAGAGGTCCATGGAAACAGGCTGGGCATAGCCATCTACCATTTGTCACCTCCAGAGCTAGGGGGACAGGAGTGTTGATAATTACAGGCTCAAGAGGGCCTTCCATCCATCCTATTCAGAAAGACTCCCTCAAGGGAAATCCCTCAAAGCAGACGGAGCTGCTGAAGATTTAGAAGCCCATCCTTTAGACAAGGGCAAGCACCCTCCAAATTCTCTTTCTTTCCCACAATGCTCCTGATCTCAAAGCTTTCTGAACCCTTGCCTCCTTAAGTGGATGGTGGCTTGCTGGAAGTCTAAACTTCTTGGCAAAGCCTCTGAGGCCTCTGTGAGCCAGCCCCACTCACCAGTCTCTTGCCTCTCCCCCTTGCAGGGTGCTGCAACTCACAAAGCAACTGTCTACTCATCACTGCTGCAACCTCACAGGCCCAGCACAGGCAGGCGATGCGATCATCCTGAACACCTGCATCTCCCTAAATGATCTTTTTTTCATTTCAGAGTCTTAGTTCAAGCATCTCTCCCTGATTAAACTGTCTTTGCCATCTGGATCTGGCTAGCTTCCTATCCTTTTCAGCTTCAGAGTTCTTTTCACTTCTCTGATCCTCTCCCTGAGCTGTGTCAGGGACACCAATTCTGAAAAGATCCTGGGTGTGATGGAAAAGAAATGGGATTTGGTTTTGCTTTAGCAAACGCAAATTTCCATTCCACACGAGTGTTATATCCTTTAAAGCAGTCTTTAGGCCATTTTAAGAGATCAGCTGGGTTTATGGTGTGAGCAACGCTCTTGAGAGACTCAGAAATGCATAAGATTTCCCAGAACATCCTGCCATTAAGGGTGGCATTACTTTTCCTGTCTCCCAGAATTCTGACGGAATCATAAAGTTAGGGGTAGGAGATAACAAGGAGATCATCTCAACCCTTCGTCCATTTTACAGAGGTAGAAACTGAGGTCTCACAAATCACATAGGAAGTTGGGGACAAAGTTCAGCTGAGACCTCAGCTCACCTGCAATTCACTCAAGACTTGAATCCTTTCATCTCACACACAGAAGAGAAATCCAGGAAATTCCTCCCATTACCTGCTTGGACTTGAATTTGTTCAGTTTTTGTTTTTGTTTTTGTTTTTTCCTTGCTTCACAAGCTAAGGAATAATATTTATGCTGAAATCTTAAAGAAAAGGTGGAATGTTGTAAGAGCTTCGGATGGTTATAAGATATATAATATCAAGACATGGGCCATCCCATCCCCAGTTAACAAAAGCTGATCTCAGAGTTCCAAGGGAACTAGTCTTGAGTCCAGTGTTTCCTAAACATCACTTCATGTGCATACGTTGCTTCAATTTTTGTCATATCTGAATACCACCTTTCCTATTGCTTACTTGTTTCTTTCCTTTAACTTACTTTCCCTTAACTCACTTTTTAAAAACATAAATATTTAGTTTAACCTGAGCCTCAGCGACATGAGTAAAAAATAATCCAAGAAATAGATATGGTCTGAGTTTACACACATTCCCTAGCTCAGTGACTTTCAACCAGTGTGCCGTGACAGGATCTTAGGGGTGCCACGAAAATTTTTAAAGATCATTAAATTATTTTTCAAAGACGTTCAAAGCACAGTGAGTATATTCTTTTTCCTCTTTCTTTTATCAACATAATTTAAGTGTATCATGGAAGTTTAAGTTCAAGTATGCTGTGAAATTTTTAAAAATGGTTGAAAAACACTGCCCTAGCACATTGAAGAGAAATATGTAACTATCTTTTTACATGTTCATATGCCACTTAACATCATTCTGGGTACTATTAGGATGCATATAACATTATAGGGAATTGTGCTTTTACTCTACAGCACAGGTACCTTCTTCCAAAGCAAAACTATTTATTGTTTTTTGCAGTTTTTGGCCAGGGCTGAGTTTGAACCCACCACCTCTGGCATATGGGGCCAGTGCCCTACTCCTTTTAGCCACAGGCGCTGCCCTCCCTGTTTTCCATTCATTTCTCTGTATGCACCTATTTTATTTGAAAAATATCAATCCATCGTAGAACATGAAGGTTCCAAACTAAATCTTATCTTTAATAGCTTTTCTTATCAACCACTAGATCACTGGGCCTTCCACACATCTGATCGGTCACTTTGTTTGAAATAATCCTTTACCCTAGAGTTCTCAACTATTAATAAATTACGAACAAACAGTAAAAATAGTCACCCTTTCACCTAGGAAAACATTGGTGACTACATCTTAATGGTCTACCAGTGACAGACGGCTTTACCCACCATAATGGATGCAAATGTGTAACAGGATATGGTTAGGTTATTTTCACACAAGCTGTCACTTGTCACACAAATGACATGGACTTCTATTAGCTGCTTAATTCACAGATTAAAAAAAAAAAAAATTCCACTCACAATACCTGCATGATCCTAGATCTCCTGGGGGAGGCAGACACAACCTACAAAACCATCCGCATGGAACAGCACATTTTCTGTAGGTATGAAAATTCTCCTTTGAGTGGTGAAAATAATGTTGGTCAGAGTCTTTCAAGGATTCTAAAGTCTTCAGAGGAAGAGGAGACCTGAGATTATGAGAAAAGTCCAAATCTGGATGCCAGATCAGAGCAGGAACTGAGCAAGTCAGCTAGTGGTTAGCGGGTCTGCCAAGCGTGGGCAAGGTGAGGCTGGCAGGGAGATGCTGGCGCCACACGAAGGTGATGAGAAGGTCGGGAGTTTCACATCATCCATCCAGGCTGGACAGAGCGGAGCCTTCCTCCACATTCCTGAGGAGCAGTGACTGGGGACCAAAGGTTGAGCGCCCTGTGCTGCTGGGGGCACTGGGGCCTGTGGCTGCAGCTGTTTGGCCAACTTCAGTCCAGGGTTCTGTTGCCATTTGAGGAAACTAGCAAATGTTTTTACAAACTGACCTGGTTTTATTCACAGCTCTTACATCTTAAAATTGGCATATTTTCAGTTTCCTCTTCTTCTTATAATAATAATAATTAATAATACTTGCAGCTAACATCAATCTAATACTTCCTATGTACCAGGCACTATTCTGAGCAGTTTCTGTGTATTAATACATGTAAATATAGAATCATATTACTAGAAATTTGATCTGCAGGATCCTTAGCTACTGAGGCAAAAAGAGCCCCAGACCTAACTATGTCAGGAGGAATGAATACATTACCACCTACCAGCTGGGAGACCTTGAGCGAGTCTCAGCCTCAGTTTTCTTATCTGTTAAGGTTAAGATGACAGATGATAAATAGGTTTCTATATGAATATCAACTGTGATCCAACTGAGCTGTCTCCGCCACTGTATTGAGTAGGATTCTGAGCCACTGTGGGACAGTGCCACAATCAATTAGTAATGTCTGCAGGGATGGGCACAGAGTGGGATAGGCGTCTCATCTATTGACTAAGGCATCCCTAAGGTTCTTCCTGCTCAAGGCATTTGAATTCCTGGTTCTAGCCCAGCTGTCTCACTAAGTGTAGTCTCTTTATGAATAGAAAGAATAAGAATTAGCTTTGGAACTTCAGAGATCTCATTTCCATCATTGAGTATGTGGCCTTTAACAAGTAATCTCCTTAAGCCTTAGTTTAGCTACAAAACAAGGATAATAGTATTTAACCCAATCATCTTAAGGATTAAATACGTATGTAAAATACCAAGTATAATAGAGCATCTAGCATACTGTTGGCTTTCAGGTATTATCCTCATCATCATTAGTCTATCAACTTCAAACTGGATTAACATTTTCTGACCCATGATTTGTAACTAAGAGAACATATGCTAACAATTAAATTAAAACTGATTAAATAATTTTTTTCTCAAGGATAAAACTTGAGCTTCTTCTCAAGGAAATATCATTTAAATTTTTATTATGAAAATTCCAAAAATATACAAAAATGGAGGATATTATAATGAACCCTCATCACCGAGATTTAATGGCTAGTCATCAATTTATGGCTAGTCTTGTTTCATCTATATCTCCATCCACTGACCACTCTTCCAGCCCACAGGGATTTTTTTTTATAGAATATGATTCCAGATATCATATAATTTCATCTATAAACATGTCAGCATTTAGCTACATGTGATAGAAACTCTCGGGTTTTTTTGTAATTTTAAAAGCATTTGTTTTTAAATGAATGAAATAGAAATAGCAAATCATGTTTAGACAATTCTTTCCTGGCTCAGCACCTGTACCTCAGGGACTAAGGCGCCAGCCACATACACCAGAGCTGGTGGGTTCAAATCCAGCCCGGCCCTGCCAAACAACAATGACAACTACAAACAAAAAATAGCCAGGCATTGTGGCAGATGCCTGTAGACCCAGATACTTGGGAGGCTGAGGCAAGAGAATCGCTTAAGCCCAAGAGTTTGAGGTTGCTGTGAGCTGTGGTGCTACAGCACTCCATAGAGGGCAACATAATGAGACTCTGCCTCCAAAAAAAAAAGAAAGAAAGAAAATTCTTTCCTCACATACCTCATAATATTCCAGAAAAGTCACCAACAAGTGTATATATTAAAAAATAATAATAATAAGGGACTGGGTCAGGACACCACGTGGGGACCACAGTGTGCATGATTTATTACAGCTACACAAAGTGAGTTATTTCATTCTTTGAGATATTTATGACACTGCTAAAACACTGAATACATCAACATCAGAATTAATCATGAATAATATTTAATTAGCGCTTGACAAGGATCAATTTGGCAACTCTTTTTGTTCTTTCTCCTTCCCCCAATAGAAAAATAGCCATAAACTAAAGTGTTTTATTTTTTCCATCTGCTTCTGGTAAAGCGCATCCCTGAATTGCTAACTTAGTTGAGATCTCCTGAACTTTCATATACCCAGGTAATTAGACTCAGATGCCGTCCGGACTGCGATTATAAATCAAGTCTGTGTATGTAAGCAGAAAACAGACTGCTCACACCAAGAGCGAGTGTCACTATTTCTCACGGACCTGCCTGTGAAGCAAACAGGCCCCCAAGTCTGAGCAGAGTGGGAAGAAGTTTTCACGTTGCGCCCATGCCTTGGATCCCTACTTTCCTGTCCCAGAAAGCACTGTTTATAAGCTTAATTTTTTTTTTTTAAGAGACAGTGTCTCACTTTATCACCTTCAGTAGAGTGCCGTGGCATCACAGCTCCCAGCAACCTCCAACTCCTGGGCTTAGGCAATTCTCTTGCCTCAGCCTCCCGAGTAGCTGAGACTACATACAAGTGCCTGTCACAACATCCGGCTATTTTTTGTTGCAGATTGGCTGAGGCCGGGTTCAAACCCACCACTCTTGGTATATGGGGCCGGCGCCCTACTGACTGAGCCACAGGCGCCGCCCATAAGCTTAATTTTTTATTTGCAAAAAAAAAAAACAGGTCCTTTTGGGCACTCAAGCAAAAATTCTGCCTAGAAATTGTCTAGGCATGAATCAGGAGACTCAAACACGTGGTACAAACCAGGAGATTGACACAGGGAAGGTACACAGTAATGGTATCTTTCTAATCAGACTATTAACCTCCAAAGTACTTGGTGTCCCAAAGACTTGTGACAGGGTTTACCACTTCCCAATCAGTGTTCTACAGGGGAATGATTAAGAGAACTTTTAGCTCATTGTTTCATTACAATATATGCATTCATTTCATTTTAACAATTCAGCAACGTTTGTTTTGGTTAACTTAATGTTTTAAATTGTTGCCCAGGTGCAGCGGTTCACACTTGCAATACCAGCACTTTGGGAGGCCTAGGCAGAAGGATCACTTGAGCTCAGGAGCTTCAAATGTAGCAGGACTATGTCTGAAAATTTAAAAATTTAAAAATTAGTTGGGCATGGTGGCATGCCTGTAGTCCTAGCGACTGGGGAGGCTGCGGTAGGAGTTTAGGAGACTGAAGTTACAGGGAGCTATGATCACACCACTGCAATCCAGCCTGGACAACAGACTGAAACACTGTCTCTAGATAAATAAATAAATTGTGGAGCCAAAGGCTTTTTTGAAGACCTCTTCAAGGAAGTGTTAAATGGTTGTTTTTAACTTAAAGGGAGGGTGTCAACCTAAGAAATCTCTTTATGGCTGACTATGTCAAGTAAAACTAGAGTTGAAATGTCTATTGGAGCGAGAAACTGTCATCTCAGGAAGCCTGGGGAACAGGTAACGTTTGTGAAGGTGTTCTATGTTCTATGGTACAACCGGTACCTAGTAACCCTCACGGCAACCCCGAGATGGAGCTCAGGTGTTACATGGGGTTTCCAGAGCCACTAAACCAATACAAGTAAAATAAAGGTCCAAACCCAGGCCCTTCTGACACCACAGTCCAAGTTTGTCCCCCACAAGCCTCTCCCCTATAATGAATCTTCCATCCCCACAATTATCATAACTAGTATTCATTGAGTATTCCGTGCTAAGTCTACTAAGGGTGACAAAGGAGACCCTATCTAAAAAAAAATGACATGCTAAGAACTTTCTATGCATCACCTCATTTACTCCTCATATCTGTTGTGCTTATTCCCCTTTTTGAGATGAAAAAAAGGATGAGCACCTTGCTCGTGGTCATCCAGGGAAGTCATCTGACTGCAGGGACTCCCTTCTTAGTCACCGGCTACACCTACCGCAAAAGCAAACCGGGCCAATTTCACGAAAGGTGTGGATCCTCTCAATTGTGAGTTCCCATCAATTTGCAAATACTGTCGAATGCCTGGGCAAGTGCTAGATGAATCTTGTTCCATGTGAGGGCACAAATAATTAGAAGTCTAAGCCCTGAAACAGAATATTCAACACACAACAGAGCTCCTGAGGGCACAAGTAAACAATGGGTGCAAACTGCAGTTGAATGATTTTTCACAAGGGGAAAGAATGGTACAATAGGAAATGGCTAAACTGAGCTCTTACAAGATATGATTAAAATAAAAATTCTATCTGCTTTTACCCTTCCTGTGCCACATGCTGAAATTTCCCTCCCTCTTGGCTTGGGAGATGAGGTCAGTGGATCTTGTTTCTGCATCAATGATTTTTCCACATGCAACCTGATAGCTTCTGGAAACAAATCAATAAATACAAGATCCTCAGTGTATGTTATTTTAATTAAAGGAGGCTCCTGCATGGAGGGGAGGGGCAGTAAGCCTGTTAGCAGCCAACCCAAGTTCCAGGTGAGAATCTACCCACTGTCACCTCCCAATACCCCTTTCTGTCTCCAAATCTCAGCCCCTCACCCGGTCCAATTATGCTTTGAACTACATCAAACTGGGTCACCCCACCTAGAACTTCACATGTGACACTTTCCAAATATGCCTTGAGAATTGAAAAGGTAGTGCTTTAAAAGCAGCGAACCCTAAAAGAGAGGCTTGAAATGTAAGAGGGCTTTTAAAAAGAAAAATTTTTTAAAGAAGGAACGTCTAGACTGTCAAAAAAAATTAATTGGCATTGTTGTAAAATTGTATTGCATGGCGAGAATACAAATATTATTCATGTTAAGGAAAGGGTTGACCTAAGATGTGATTTATAGGCACTTCAAATGCAGTACAGGAAGTAAACGGAAAAATTAGGGTGCAAGGTCATGGAGTAGGCAAGAGTCAACTTAAGGGTAAAGTTAAAAACTTTAAGAAGGGAGCACATAGTTCAGCTTGTCATATTAAATTAAGATGTGTCCTCACTTTGAAGAAATAGAATAAGTCAAATATTAAGGTGGGTTTGTTAGTAAAGGCGCTTTCTTAGCAATAGGCAAGGAAATAGGAATAATTTTTATTGGGATGAGAAATGCCAAAGGGATGTTTCATAAAGAAAACAGAGAGGAGGTTTGATGCAATCCATGAATCAACTGTGTTATCAGTCAGTACTGTGAACAAACAACAGTTACCAGTTTCAGGAATCTAGAGGCTCTGCTCTGAGCAAGGAATCCAAACTGAATTTTGTTTCTCTGTTGCTTCATTTTTTATTAAAATGGTCTCAATTGGTTTGGACCATTCCCAAGCTTATCAACGGCCAGGAAGAAGTGATTGAAACAGAAACTGATGTTGGATATTGTGGAGACGGTGGACTCAGCTATCTCAAGTCGCCCTGCTCTCTGCTGTGTTTAGAGCCCATTTGCATTCTAAATCGTCTTTTTTTTTTTTTTTTTTTTTTTTTCCAGTTCACGTGAAAGTTTCCAAAAGAACCACTAGAGGGCAGAGCTTTGCGAGGTACAGAAATTAACTGCTAAGCCAGCCCAGCTTCCAGAAGCTGTAACCGTGTTCCCTATGCCAAAGACCACATAAAGCAAAAGAGACCTCTGAAGAGCTCATTAATCCTCCTAGGAGAAGGAAAACAGGGCTCTGGCACCCAGGGCACAACTGCTGCCAGAGAAAGTGCAGCCCAGGATGGGGAACTCCGTGCTGAAAGGGATGGAGAGAAGCTGAGGCTCAGAGATGTTGAAAGGGATGGACAGGAGGCCACAGGCCCAGAGACACTGAGTCAGCCTGGGCAAGCCCCTGGGCAGGGGCTTCCCTGGTGGACACGGCCTTCCCAGCTCATTGCCATCGTCCCCACCTTCACCTGTCCCCACATCCATTTCACAGTGGTTTCATCTGCATATAAAAATGATGGGTAAAAAAAGACAAGAAACACAGGGCATGAACTCTGGGCCTGAGGCATCCCTCTGAGCTCCCACTATGTCCAGAGGGCTGTTATCCTGGAGCAGCCAGAGTCCTAGTTGGAGGCAGCATCCTGAGGGCTGTCGTGGGCCACTCATGATCATTCCTGGCAGCCACCTTTGTCTCCCACAATACCCAGTCCCTCTGACCTCCCAGAGCGTTCTCGTGCTGGCGATGAGGGCATGGGCTCTTGGGCCCCTGAGTCCTTTCACTGCTCCTACCCCTGCCTGGGGGCCTGAGCACAGGGCTGTGCTGATTAGCAGTCATCAGCACCCACCCTTGCAGCATAAGGGGTCGCAGGAACCCAAGTCCTCCCACTGTGTCTATCTGAGAGAAATCTGATCTCAGCCAAGGGTGGGGAAAAGGGCAATGGGAATTTTCTCTTTTCTGTCAGGGAGTTAAGAGTCCTGGGCGAAGTATACCTAAAACTTTCATCCAGGCAGCTTCTGATAAACTGCTCTAAGCCTCGCTTTCTTAACCTGTTAGAAGGTGAGAATAGAACCCTCCACTCTCTCACTGTCGAAGTGAATGAGATGATGTGCATAACTATTAGCATATGGGATGGCACGTATGATAATTATTATTATTGTCATTAATATTAATGTATAGTTTGGGCCTCTTCCTCCTGCCATTCAGCTGCAACCACATGTTCCCAATAAAACCCAAGCCTGGTGTCATACAGCAGGACAATCACAAGCTTGGACACAGGAGCTTACTAGCTGTGTAAGAGACTTAACATCTCTTGACCTCAGCTTCCTCGTCTATAACATGAAGGTAATAAGACTGCCTCTAGGACTGATGGGAACAGGAAAGATAAAACTGACTGTTTGCATAAAGGCCTAACACAAACAATAATTATTACTTTTATGAAAGTACATACTTGGGCAGCTTGTTAATTGTCATAGAGAACAGATACTCCTGAGGAAAGAGCAGGGTGTTTAAGCTAAATTAGAGCTCTGGGATTACCAGTGGGTCTCTAAGTAATTCAGGTGGGCTCTTCTGTTTTTTAGCCATTACCCATCCAGCCACCCCTCCCCCACACACACACACAGAAAACATACAGAAACACACAGAAAATTCTCAGAACTATCCAGGGGAGTGGGATAAACCTTGAAATCCATCCAATCCTTGCTCTGACATTTACTGCCTACGTGACCTCAGGCAAATCAGTGGAACAATAGAAAACCCACCTCTTTGGGGAGATTGTGACGATCAATGAGAAAATGACTTAAAAATTCAGAAGTCCAATCATCATAATCCTCCTACCCACACACAGTAGGAGCCCCCAATTAAAGGACATACAGGTGACACAGCCTCGTGAGGGAACTGAAATAAACATTTTTTAAGCTAATATCGGTTACCCATCATAGTCTAACTGAAAACTGAGTCTGATGATGGTTTGTTGATCCAGTTCTAGCAAACTGGGTAATATACTCCTCCACCTTCCATTCGATCTTTGCTTGCTCTGACCAAATGATCAAATTATTCCAGAGCTCTGACTTACACACCATCTTCCCCCTTGCAGCCTCCAATCAGCATTAGCACACATCTAGTCGAACCCTAGGGCTTGGGGGTTTCATTTTTGTTTTAGGCCAAGTTCTCCTCTGGGATCTGCCAAAAGGGTAAAGGCCTGGCAGCCCTGTCTATAATAATCAGTGATCACAGGATCGTTTCTTGGGGCTGAGAAGTTCACCCCACAGAGAGGGCCTCAGGGGGTCAGGTCACCCATGGCAGGGAAAGTGGAGGAGTCTCTTACCCAGGTTGCTAGAATTGGATAAACAAACCATCAGCACTCAGACCCAATGCCTCACACGAGCAAAGCAGGTCTTCAGAAAGAGCCCTCAGTCATACTAGGTTTATTTAAAAATTCCTCCCAGGGCCGCCCTTATAATAACCCAGGCAGTGGTTTCTGTGAAAGCTGGATTAGATCGTCCTGTGCTGCCTTTTAGAAGTTTCCACGACAGATGGGGGAACACAGCTTTAGAGGAAAGCACGGCTTACATCCGTCTGTGTTCATTAGGGGCCCGTTCTCCGAAATGCTATATGTTATCTTGAGCCTGTTTGTTTTTATCTGTCAGAGTAGTTTATTGTTAGGGAAATACGGTGTCAGCTGTCTCTTCCCACCATCAAAGCCACTTCATTAAAGTTAATAGTGTTTGACTTGCAGAGATCTCTTACTGAGGTAACCCAAGAAAGCCCCTGCTGGCTGTTATTTTTCCGGCAGTAAAGGCACCAAATGGATGCAATAACTGCATTAATCTTTTAAGAAGAAGAGAGAGGGGGAAAAAACCCATTGTATGACTCTATGTAGTAGGTGCTCAATAAATGCACCTTGAATTCATGAGGCTAGATAACTCTACCCTCCCATTTGGGATAGGGAGTGGAACTAAATGACCTGGCTCCTGACACTGCCACTTAAGGGTCTGTTGTCCAGTGTCTGGTCACTTCCCCAGTCTGAACTTCAGTCTACTTATCTTAGGTGTAAGGGGGATGGATTGTGTGTAAGGCTTTTTGGTCCAAAAGTAATCTCACAATGGAGATTGATATCAATGGGACCTTGATATAGAAAAGCAGGTAAAAGCAAATGCATTTCTGGATAAAGTGAGGTAGAACGGAAGTCCCAGGTCCACCTTCTTCCATACTCTCTTATCCCTCCTCCAGGGGTTTCTTAGCAACCTCTGTGGGCTACCATGCCCACCCTGGTTTCTGTGCATACGTAACCTAGAGTCAAACCACATTAATTAATGTAATAACTTTACGGAAGAGACTCTGCTCAGTGCCATGGTTTTTGTTTTTGAGACAGTCTTGCTCTGTGGCCCTGGGTAGAATGCCATGACATCTAGCTCACAGAAAGCCCAGACTCTCGGGCTCAAGCAATCCTCTTGCCTCAGCCTCCCAAGTAGCTGGGATACTCAGCTCCCATCACAATGCCTAGCTAATTTTTCTATTTTTTTTTTTTTTTTAGAGACAAGGTCTCACTCTTGCTCAAGCTGGTCTCCAACTCCTGAGCTCAAGGGATCCACCCACCTCGGCCTCCCAGAAGTGCTAGGATTACAGGCGTGAGCCACTGCCGGAGCCAGCCAGAGTAATAGTTCGTATGAAACAGTTAGGGCTTTGCCTCATTTTCTGTTTCTTCACCTTCTAACCACTGCCTTCAACTATGTGCTATCAAATTTCCCTTCCCTCCTTGAGTAGAGGAATCTCAGACAAGTTCCATCACCTTGGGGTCACTGTCACATATTACTAGTAAGTTCAGTGTATGTCGGTCTTGATTCACATACAGCAGAGCAGGCTGGAGCTGCAAGGGGGACTCTTGAGGATGCATCTTCACCCAGAGGGTCCCCCTTTTGGGTAGGAGAACCAGCAAGAGACTCAAACCCAACAGCTCTGCACCAATATGCTCTTAACCACGATAGGCTGGGGCATCCTTGCTACATCAATCAGTGGTCAGGCAGGCTGCCCCATGGCCAGCCCTCTCTGCACCCTGCCATCCCTGTCCAGTTCTCTTCTCTGCTCCAGGAGGCCAAGAGACAGATCTGCAAGCCCTCTGACCAAGCAGATGTCCAGCAGGGAAACCTAAAGCCAGTTTTCTCTTCTTGCAAGTAAGAAGAAATTTCTCCCCTCATTTAACTTACTAAGGGAATTACCCACCTCCCTCTCCACACAGCCAGACCACATTCCCTTCCTTGTGAAAAGAAGAGAAAATCATGAACCCTGTTCCTCCAGAAAAGTACAACATAGAGAATTCCCTCTCTCTTTCTCTTCCCCTATTGCATCTGCAAAAGGCCTGCAAGATAAAAGGAGGCTGAGTCAACAACTGGAGGTAGGAGAACCGAGTGGGCTACCCCATAGCAAACGGGGGGGGGAGGGAGTAAAGTGGGAGAAGGATAGGATGGGGGAGTAGAGAGGGGAAGGGGAACGGATCACAACTGTCATTGGCTTTCTTCAAAATGTTGCATTTGTAACTGGGGCTCCAGTTGCCAAATCCAATACCACAGAAAAAATCCCACCAAACATCCTGTACACGTGTAATACGAGGCTATCTATCAGAATATATTTATGTTTATACATGTGGCTCAGACTTGGATGGGTACCAGCATAGTGCACCTGCGTAAAACTCTCAAGAATCCCAAGCCACATGTTTCACTTTATGTTTTGGCCCAAGTTTCTTAGGGAGAAAATAAAACCAGAGCAAAGAGAACTAGCCATTCATTCAGCGTTGCCCTTGGAGCCTTTCCTTGAACTGGTATGATGCTTTAGCATTACTTTTCAATAACTTTCCTATACACTAGCTCACATACAATCACTGTTTTACAACTAAAAAAACAGAAACACAGCAAGGTTGCCTAGTCCCTCTAGTTAAGTGTAGGGCAACAATTAAAATTTAAATGATCTGATTTCCAGTTCCAGGCTTGTTTTGTTTGACCAAATTATAACCATATGAATCTGTGATTTCTTTATAGCTGCAAAATCCCGAATTTTTAAAGATCCTTTCAATTTCAAATATTCTGTTCCTTTGTCTTCCAAATTTTGCTTGTCAGACCACGTGTACTAGTTTTGTTTGCTTGCTTTTTTGAGACAGCCTCACTTTGTCACCCTCAGTAGAATGCCATGGTGTCAGAGCTCACAGCAACCTCAAACTCTTGGGCTCAAGTAATTGTCTTCTCTCAGCCTCCTGAGTAGCTGGGACTACAGGCGCCTGCCACAAGGACCGGCTATTTTTAGAGACAGGGTCTCACTCTTGCTCAGGCTACTCTCAAACTCCTGAGCTCAAGCAATCCACCCACCTTGGCCTCCCAGAGTGCTAGGATTACAGGTATGAGCCACCTCGCCAGCCTCCCTTGTACTAGTTTTGAAAATATGGTCACTTGTACTAGTTTTAGGTTAAAAAATTATAGCTATCATAGACTGTCTTAATTATTTCAAAATTAAGTCAGATTTGAACTTTACAGCATCAAGACTATGCAAGAGTCTCAATTTTTCAATCAAACCATCCTTTGGTGTAGAAAATTATTTCACTACACACATTATTTAAGCTGTTCTGAAAACTACTCTGATGTTCTTTTTATTAATCTTTCTCCCGTTCCAAACCCTTCCATCAGGCACTTCTGTCAGGCTTCTGAAGAGTCCCATATGCACACTTCCAGTTCAGAAATGTGTTCTTTTTTGGTTCACTGAAATTCTTCAGAATATCTGGCACCAGATCATATTGGCTTTAATTAAAAGGCCATGATTTCTGTGAATTCCCATTAAGCTAGTGAAAGAAATCCATGCTAAAAAAAAATAGTTAACACATTAAGATACAGTTGTACTGAAAAATGGTTCATGCTTAGAAAACTACTTAAGTAGATGAAAATAAGCTGCCTGTTATAAAAATCTGCTCATTTTTAGTAAAATCCTTCACTTCCAAATAGATGCATTAGTTTAGCACATATGTGCCCAATTAGCCATAAATACTCAACTAGACATGAACCATGCAATCTGACCATCCGCCTGTTGATGTTAAAACATAGATCCTATTAACAAAAATGTAGTTGAAATAGTTAAAAGGTAATGAAGTAAGTAACTCTAATCTGATAGGGTTTGAAATGTGATAAGGCTATGTACCAATAACAAATCATTTTGAATTATGATTCCAGTAAAGTTTGAAATAACTCAAGCATGTTAATTAGTGATCCACAGACTCAAGGCCTGAATGATATTATATATTTGATTCTGTCACACCTCTTTGCCCATGAGCAAAAGCATATGCCCTAACATTCAGAAAAAAAAAACCCATGCAAAACCTCTTGCATTCTAGCTCCTAGATGTCCCAGCAATATCTCATGTAACACTGTCCACTCAACTTACTTTAAAATGTGTTATAACTCAAGACAGTTTCTCAAGAAACAATACGTAAAAGGACCCATAAAGGGCAGAGAGGTTCATCATTATTGGGGAAATGCATAAAGAGAGATCAATGTAATCATTTCTGCCCACATCAGTGGCTGTCAAACTATGTAGGGACATGCTTCCACAGGCATGGTAAAGCCAGAGACAGCACGGAACTGGGAGGAAGATATCTGAATCATTTTTACTAGCTTTATTAGAGATAAATTCTAGCTTATACACTCAAATTTTTATTATAAAATAATAACACCCTAAACATTTTGCGGGGTAGATCTGAGTCCCTCAAGAAGACTCCGATGGCTCACCCAAGAACTGCTGGCCTTGTTTTGAGAATCACTGCTTTAGGTGCTTCTCATATTGAAGGCAGGATTTCTTTTATGAGCATTTATAAATTATATTTTAAGTTAACTATTTTGGAAGACAAATCAAACTCCAGTCATCTCAATGAACTGTCATAGCTTGTACAATGGCATAGAACAGCATGCTCATGCCATACCAGGTATCTCCTGCCCTTTGAATCAGATCTTCAAGTCTAATCCAAATTCTGCTTGCTCCAGTTCAACAAACTCCCTCTCATTTTATATTCATTGGGAAAAAAAATAACATACTGTGACACCATTCTCCACATACCATACCACCATTGCAAACTTGGAGAATTACTAGGAATAGTGTGCCCTAACCAATCTCTGACAACAAATTGCCAGATCAGAGGCTGAACAGTGCAGTCTAGCTAGTGTCCTTAAGACAACTATTTTCTTGGAGAAGAGAGGAAAAAGTCAGCACTTGAACACCTGTGAATCAATCTATTTAGTTTACAAAAAGTAAACCTATTGGGCATGAAGACCTCCATTCAGACTTCACCAAATGTTACTATGGTTTTTCAAAAATAATAAAAAAATGTAACTCAAGAAAGAGATCCTGTCATCACTGTTACCTAACAAAGCTTGAATTCCTTTCCTCCTCTCTTATTTCCTGCTATATCTCTTCGGAGCTGCACCATCTCCTACTGGACCATTGCAGGAACACTCTGACTAGTCCCTCTGCCTGAGTCTCCCATCTTTCACACTGCTGAAAGGCTTAATCTTCCAGCTCTAAACACAATTACTTCTCCATCAAAAAAGTGAATCATTGGCTCTTATAACTGTCAACAGAATTAAAGCCACATTCCTTATCCTGCAAGGTAAGGCCCTTGCCTAACTTTCTAAACATCACTTCCCTCTTGACTTAAGCAATTTACAAGTCTCAATCCCCTCTCTATAGACAGCCATGCTCCTGCACTAGCCTTCCCTCTGCCTGGAGCACTAGCCCTCTCCCCATCCCTTCTCGTCACCCTTCTAGGTTGAAATCCTACTTGTGTTTAAAGGTCTAGGCAAGAGAAATTCCATCTTTTCTATGAAAAGTGCAAAAATCAGTTCCTGGTTCGTAAGCACCCAATAAATGTTACCTGTTATCCTTGTCGTTGCCGCTGTTGTGAGTGTGGCACAAAATCTTTCACCTTCACAGATGGACTAAATTTTGCCTATGGGATTCTAGCTACATCTAGTTATACCTAATTACTTTTTATTTTCTTTCATAGTTGTTTGATTATATGTTTAATCTCCTTTTGTAGACTATGAACTCCTAGAAAAGATCTTATTTTGTTTGCCTTTATAATACCTTCCAGGTCATAATACAAGGCTTGGCAAATAGATTAGAAGAAAAATGTTAAATGCTGAATCAAGCCACAAGGGGGCACGGTTGAGCTACTGTTAGTAGTGGACTCATCCCCCAACTAGTAAGTAACAAAGGTTTTAGAATGGACAGATTTGTCTCCCTTGAAAGTGTGTGTTTAAACTAAACATACATGCATTGTTTGTGATTACAAGTATGTACACGTGGACTTGGAAAATGGCTGTAATATAATAAATTTTAAAAAGCCATAGTAAGCAGTAGAATGTATTTGATTCAATTTTTGTAAAATATCTGTTTATTAAATATAAAAGTCTACAAGACTATCCACCAAAAATTTAGCAGCTGTTATCTCTCAGAGGATGGGAGTATGGAGGTTTTTACTTTCCATTCAGCACCTTTCTGGATTGTTTATAACACATATATGTATTAATTTTATAATCAGAAAAGTAAACCTATTTAGAAAATCTCTGAGTGTTTACTCACCTTGCCATCTCACGTTCAAGTTAATGTTTAATGTACTTAAAAGTAAATACACAATTTTGAGTATTTTCTGATAGAGTAAAGCAGAGATTCTCACATTCTTTTGGTACACAATGTCTTCAGTAACTTTTAATGGTATCCCTGGGATAAAAGAAATACCTGACAGTTCCATTTGTCAAGTAGCGAAGTCCAGTCAACTTAGTATTTATGTCCTAACCATTTAGTAGCCATCTGAAAAATTAACACATATATATAAGGTGAAAAAAAAATTCATTCCATTTGTCATTAATCACAATCACTTATTAAAGGATGTGTATTCCGATTAGGCACTGTACACTTTGTAAAACTTTGGAATTGGTTTAGACACTGCTACCCTCATTTCCTGTTGCACACTGATTTTCAATTTTTATCAGTGCAACCACTGAAAACCTGGCTTTGCAGAGGTATGATATCATGGAAAGGAATGTAGCATCATCTAATGTTGAAGCTATGAACCACCTCCAGCTAGCCGTGAATGGTTATCACCATGCAGATGTCAAGTAGAGTCGTGTTCTTCTCAAAAACGTAAATTATCTCACAGTATCCCTGTCGGTCTACTGCAGTGCCCCCCAGATGCCTCAGTGCACAGCATGAGGACTGGTGGATTCAAATGATAAAGTTGGTTCCCGGTGAGGCTGCCAAAAGGGAAAAACGGCTGCTTCCCAACTAGCCTTGAATTATGCCACACCACACCCAATTTGACCTTCAGTCAAAATTACTGTGTTTTCTCTGAATCAAACTCTTCTGGGAAGGAGAAAGGAAGGATGATGTGGGAAGGTGGGTTGAGCAAAGGTTTCTTTGTTTTCATATCTATTCCACAAAATGCCTTTTCTAATTTGTTCTTCTCCCCTACTCAAAACTAAGAACCAATAGCAAACTAAGAACCCAAAGTGGAGTGTCCATGGAAACACCTAAATTCCTCCTTTATGGATTCTGAGGCTGAATTTTCAACCAACCTACTGACTTTGCAACCTATTGACTTTTTTTCTTGACGGGGGTCTTGCCAAAACCTTGGAAACAAAGGGGAACCCAGCATCGAACTATTTATCCTTAAAATAGCCCCTCTCTTCTAAAAAGGACTTCTCCCCCCAGGAATCACAGGTTAGCTTCTGAGACCATGACTCCCCATCAATCACAGAAGTGCCGCTACTCATGTCCACTTCAAACTGAAATTAAAAAGCGTTTTTGTTGCTAACGTTTGATGGGCCTAATTTCACATCTTGATTTAGTAGGATTGTGAATGTTCTCTTATTAACTCAAACCTAATTAAAACAAACCCAAAAGGCATCTCCGACTCCTATGAAAGGAAGCTCCAGGCAGGAAGTACTTAAAGAACTGAATTAAGATCACAGAGAGGTGGAAACAATACAAATATCTATCGACAGATGAATGAAAACAAAATGTAATACATCTATACAATGGAATATTATTCAGCCTTAAGAAGGAAGGAAATTCTGACACATGGTACAACCTAGATAAAGCTTGCAGACAGTATGCTACGTGAAATAGCCAGACTGAAAAGGACACTGATTATGCGCTTGCACTTATAGTAGGAAGTCCTAGAGTACTCGAATTCATAGAAAAAGAATGGTGGTTGCCAGGGGCTGGATGGGAGGGAGGGTATCCAGAAAATGGGGAATTATTGTTTAAAGGATATGGAGTTTCAGTACTACAAGATGAAAATAGTCCTAGAGATGGTGTTGGTAATGGCCGCACAGCACCGTGAATGTGCTTAATGCCTCCGAAATGTACACCTAGAATGGTTTAAATGGGAAATTTTATGTTTATGTTAAATACATATATTTTACCACAATTTTTTTTAAATCTCAGGGATGACTTTATGGTAAGGGAAGGCTATGATTTAACTGGCATCATGCCCTTAAATGTCACTTGGATAGCACACCTGGAGATGAGTCAATTTGGATGATGTTTCAAAACCCCTGGCCGGCCAAGGTGGCTTGTGCCTATAATCCTAGCACTTTGGGAGGCTGAGGCGGGAGGATTGCCTGAGTTCAGGAGTTCTAGACCAGGCTGAGCAAAGCGTGACCTCACCTCTGCTAAAAATAGAAAAGTTAGCTGGGTGTGGTGATGTGCACCTTTAGTCCCACCTACTCAGGAAGCTGAGACCAAAGGGTCACTTGAGCCCAGGAGTTTGAGGTTGCTGTGAGCTATGACACTACAGCACTCAACCTCAGGGTGACTGAGTGAGACTCTGTCTCAATGAAAACAAAACCGAGAACCCTGTTCTAAAGGAAACTATGTCTAAATAAGAGAAATTACTTAGCACTAATAATAGAAAGAGAGTGCTCACACCGCCACAGGCCTTCAGGAGGAGCACAGTGTTCTTAAGGAAAACAAAATTTCTCCTTATGTTCCTAACCCTTCAGATACAAGTTTAAAATTCTCACTCTTCTTCCTTTCACAGTTGATATTCTGTTCTCCATGTATTATGAAGCTAAGGCACAAAGAAATACCACCTAAAATACCAGCTTGAAGAAATGGACAACTATGGACAGATCTAAGTTCCCGAACTCAGTGTCCTGGGAGTGAAGCTTTCCATGAGATTGTCTCTTTGCTATGATGTGGGACTGACGTTGTTGAAGATGACAGCCTGAACACCCAAAGCCCTCGGCTTGCTCCTTACTTGCAGGAGACGTATCTGTGGATACATTTCCAAACTGTATTCTGAGAAACGTCTGGGGAGAATGAAAAGGGAGGTCAACCTGGGAAATGTCAGATGTCAGATATTCTTTTTAAAGACTAAGAGAAGTTCTACAGTGTAGAAATTTGAATTTCCCTCTGCTACTTGTCAGCTTCACACTCAATCATCTCTCTCTCTCCCTCTCTCCTTCTCTCTTTCCCTCTGTATCTAACTCCTCTTCTTAACATCTCTATTTTGTCAATGGCACCCAATCTCAGAACTTCAGCCATTTTTGACTTCTCCTGTCAACACATTCCATCAGTTTCCAGACTATAAATTCAGCTCCAGCCACACCTTCTCCATCAGCCTCTTTTTTTTCCTATCTTCTCTGCCGTCACGCCGTTTAAGTCTTCATGAAACTCCACCCAGACTATCCCAATCGCCTCCTTACTGGTCTCCCTATATTTCAACTTTCTCTCCTCTAATAAAATCATAACCACCAACAGAAGAAAGCTTCCAGAGCACAGTGCTGAGCTTGCCACAACTGTGTTGGGACACTCTGGTGGCCCCTTCTGCTCACCGAGGAAGAAAGACCCTTTACCCAGCATGTAAGGTTCTCTGTAGTTCTTGCTCCAACCTGCCCAAACAGACTTATTTCCCATCCCATGGACCCTCACAGTCTAGTCAATGCAGCAATTTTCCGTTCCCCAAGTAAGCCTCAACTTTTCCTACCACCCCATATTTATTTATCCTCAATATTCACCTCCTCTTCCCTTCCTCTTTACCCAACTTCCAAGTCCAGCTCAAATGGTGAGTCTTTGTGAAGGCATTGATCTTTTCTTTCAATTCTTCCCAACACTTGTATTGTAGGAATCTCACAGTTCTTAATACCA
Organism: Loris lydekkerianus; assembly: GCA_963574355.1. Classification (NCBI taxonomy): domain Eukaryota; kingdom Metazoa; phylum Chordata; class Mammalia; order Primates; family Lorisidae; genus Loris; species Loris lydekkerianus. Next base: position 23,839 of record CAUYPK010151811.1, read on the forward strand.
TCAACTTTGATTTATGTTGTACGTTTCAATACAGTGAATTGTGTATTAATGTGGTATGTTATTAAAGGGCCACACGCAGCCTTGAATGTCAAACTGTCTTATCTCTGTACTTTACCTGACTGCCTAACATTATGCTTTAGACATAAGAAACATTGAATACATGTCTGTTGAATTTAGGAATAACATTCCGTCACACACCATCAAATTTTCAAACTTCAATTACAGTTAATTTTCTTTTATTCTCTTCCTTGTATCTTAGACCTTTTTCCTAATGATTTTATATGTGTTATATACCTAGATTAAAATACACATAAGTAGCATCTCATTTTATATGCAGATATTTCTCAACTTATGATAGGACTACATCACAATAAATCCATTTGAAGTTCATTCAAAGATGCATTTAACACACTGTGAACCTGGAAAGACCCAATCCCGCAGGATGAATCATGAGCAGCCAACTGGGCCTAAACTCAGATTAAAGCCAAGCAGCCATTTGCTGACCAGAGGTCACAGGGCTACTCTGAGTTCCTGGAAAATCCACAAATCTGCTTAACTTTGGGAATTCCTATCTCTCTCTCTCTTTCTTTTTTTTAGACGAAGTCTTACTTTGTTCCCCTCAGTAGAGTACTGTTGCATCATAGCTCACAGCAACCTCTAACTCTTGAGCTCAAAAGATCCTCTTGCCTCAGCCTCTGGGGCTGGGGACTACAGGTGCTCACCATAATGCCCATCTATATCTATCTATCTATCTATCTATCTATATATATATATATATATATATATATATTTTTTTTTTTTTTTTTTTTTTTAAGAGACAAGGGTCTTGCTCTTGCTCAGGCTTGTCTCAAACTCCTGAGCTCAAGCAATCCACCTGCCTAGATCTCCCAAAGACCTAGGATTACAGGTGTGAGCCACTAGGCCTAGTCCTAACTTTGTGAACTTCATTCCTGCCTGTTTCTGTCTTGGTTCTGCCTGAACCAAGGACTAAGTTGTACGTCAACCAACTGGAACGCAGCAGACATCAAGTAATCAGAACGAAGCAGGTTTGACTCCTTCATTTGCATAAGTGAACATAATTGGGAAGTTGGAGGAGGAACAACTTCATAAAAGACAACCCTTCACTTTGTTCTATAGAATGAGCCTTCATTTTGTACCAAAGGGTGCATGCAGCCATTTCCGAACTGTTTACTGGAACAGCCTTTTTTGAAAAGGCTAGCCCAGTGGCTCACACCTGTAATCCTAGCACTCTGGGAGATGGGTGGATTGCTTAAGCTCAGGAGTTCAGAGCAGCCTAAACAACAAGACCTGGTTTCTACTAAAAATAGAAAAATTAGCCTGGCTTGTTGACAGGCGCCCATAGTCCCAACTACGCAGGAGGCTGAGGCTAGAGGATTACTCAAGCACAAGAGTTTGAGGTTGTTGTGAGCTATGATGCCACCCAGCGACAGAGTGAGACTCTGTCCCTAAATAAATAAATTCCTTTTCAAAGAACTTTTCTTCACACACCTAACCTACCAAACATCATAGCTTTCTCTACCTTAAATGTGCTCGAAACACTTAGTGTGGCCAGCTGGGAGATCCAGCCACTGCATACTGCTAGCCTGGGAAGACACCAAAAGTCAAATGCAGTTTCTACTGAATACACATTGCTTTCCATAAAGTTGAAAAACCATAAGTTGAGGGCTGCCTGTACATTTATTTTTAATTAAAATGTATAGTATTTCCTATTATTAAGTAAACTACTGAGAATAGTAGACTTTTTCAATAAATTTAAAGTAGAAGGGGGGAGGCAATTTGCAGTTAGCCATGCCTATATGCACTTATTTCTGTGTTTGATGTAATTTCATGCTTCTGAGGAAAAATCCTAATTCATACAGATAGTTAGTGTGCAATTTTACATAAGTGGACAGTGGCAGGGTAATGACTTTTTTTTTCTTACAGCTCAGAGACAACCTATCAGTGACACATAAGGAATGTCATACATAGTAATTAAGAACACAGGCTCTGATTTAATTCCTGGCTCCATTATTCAATATGTAGTGCAGACCTTAAATAAATCATTCAGCCTCAATTTCTATCTATAAACTGGAAATGATAACAGTATTTCCCGTAAGAGGTTGTTCAAGAACAAGATAGGTCACAAAGTCAGTGGTCTTTAGTGTGTAAAAATGTATTATATGACATCACAGTATGCAGTTTTAATGTTTTTTATTATATATTGAGCAGATACCAAGACATTTACAAAATACATGTATACAGTATAAAGAATCACAATATAATAAAACTAATATTCTCAGTTTAAGAGAGCAAAAATGACCTTGACTTGTGAAATAGCCAGGGTGCCCCTCCCTAATTCCATTCCCTTCTCTCCCTCATGCAATATTTTATTCTTAATTTTTTTAAGCACTTATCCTGTTACTTAACTATTCCAGTCTCTATTCGAAGTGCTCTACAAAATCTATCCTTAAAACAAGGATGGCAGTATTATCTGTAAACAGAGTCGTCAAAAATTATCCAATCAGGGAACACAGGCCCAGACAATCAGCCTCCTGGGTCTATGTTCACCCATTGGATAATTTCCGGAGAACACCTGATACTATCAGGCTTGACACTTCATTTGAAGGGCACCCACCGTCATGTTTTAGACTTGCATAAACATTTAACAAATATCTGCCATTAAGACCCTGGGAGCCCTGTGCAGGCTTGAGGAATGGCAAGCAGGCCCAGAAACTCCACTTTATAGCATTGCCCAGGGGGTTCTCAATAGCCATCAATCCCTCTAAAGCAACAAGAAATTCCAAACTTTTCTGCCCCCACATCCAGTCTCTGCCTCATCAAGACTTCCTTGGAGAAGTGGTTGCTCCGAACCACACAGGAATCTGCAGGAATCCATGGCCTTTGCCAGCAAGCAGGCCAGATAGCAGCCTTGTGGCCCAGCCCTCAAGGAAAGGCCTAACTTTAGCAGCATGTCACTCCTCTAATTATTCCCCGTGCATGGGTCCAACATAAACACAGCATCTTTCACGAGCAGCTCCCACCATGCATGGACCTTGGAACCTCACGCTTGCAGCCAAGCACTGGGAAGTGCTAAAGGGTCAAAGGGTTTGTGGGGCCAGCAGCCCCCAGGCCTCTGGGGAGAGTCCCTGTTGCTCTCTGGTTCAAAATCTGGACACAAAAGAAACTGCCTGAGGCCCCAGCTGCCACCAGGTCCTATTTTCTGGGGCTGGCCTGGGACACTGCAAGTTGGAGCCTAAGAAGGACCAGCAGGGCAGACAGCAATTTCACCTAAGCCAGGGGGTCAGGAAAGCAAAGATGTTTCCTCAAGGGTCACATTCTCTTAGCAAGTGCTCCCCAGGCTACACACCTACACTCTCTACTGCAAACTTTTCTTTCTTTCCTTTTTTTTTTTTTTTTTTTTTTTTTAGTATTTACTAAATACCAGTCCTGGCAGATATTGGGGGTGTGGAGGGGAGTATGGTTCTAAAATACAACAGCAAGCAAAACATCAAGGGTCCTACTCTGGTGCATCTTTTATCATTGAGAGGATGGGGACAAGCAATAACCAAACTAATGAGACTACTTTGGATTGTGGTTAATTAGTGCCTTAAAGAAAATAAAATATTGGGGGGGGGGTGCAAGGAAATGACTATTTGAGCTGAGACTTGAATAAAGACCTAGCAATGCAAAAGCCAAGGAGAAAGCCTTCTACATAGAGGGAAGGGAAGTGCAAGACCCAGCAGCCTGATTAAATGCTGACTAGGGGTTTAAGAAATGTCTCTCTTTCGGAAATTCAGTATTCTCAAAACTCTAGTACAAGGTAGGGTAAGAATTATTTTCTTAAGAGTTGTAAAGATCAAAGTCCTGTGTTGGAAAGAACTTTCTCCTGGCTTTAAACGAACACGCAATATATATACATTTATATTTTACATCTCACAAGGGCCTTTTTTAGAAGGTTTTCATGTCCTTTATCCTTTAAACTTTTATAATATAGGTCGAAAGCATGATACAATCTTTAACTTCCAGTTTGTGTATTATGAGATCCTTTTCTTAGAACTAATGAAGACTTCCGTTCTGTTGGGATGTAATTTACCTCCCTTGTACCAGAATTTGAAATAAGAATGCCATGTACCTCTAATTGCAACTATGTAAAAATAAGTGTGTACAAGGACTGAGGAGGTGGGAGTATGGGAAAGGACGGAGGCTGGCTTTCAATATGCCTTTTCTTGTTATTAAAACTAGGAAGAAAAGAATACATTGTGCACAAGTGTGCAGTCTTCTTGTCCTCGATGTTAATAAATGTGTTCTCAACTGTGGTTTAGACCAGATCACATTTCTAACATTGCTACAACCAACATCCTCTCCAGGCTGCAATTCAAGTTGAAAAGTGCAGGAGGTCTTTACAAACCCCAGTGAAGGCGTCGGCGCACGCAGAGTGCATGTGCACCCTGCTTTCTCTCCACGGGCAGAATGTCTTGGGGATCCCTCAGGCCTCCCCGGCCATATTTCTCCCTAGACTCTTATTAAAACCAGGTGCGCGGAAGGCGGGCCATTTTGGACAGAAAAGCCTTCGCTTGACCCAAAGCTCCCCCTTCCGGTGTGTTTTCTAGAGGGAATTCCCGAACTGAGCAAAGGAGAAAGCGGGAGCTTCTCCAGGCCGGGAAATGGGAGATTTGCAAACAGCCTGCGGCCCGGGCTGGGCACGGGCCGGGCCAAGCGCACAGGGGCAGGTGAGGCGAGGGAGTAAACCGCTGGGGACCGGGACCCCGTCGCCCACCAGCACCTCGCAGGAGCTACGTGTGCGCGCGCTGAGAGACCTCCAGAACCACAGCATTTTCCGGGGCGGAAGGGAAGGCGCCAAGCAGCTGCGCCCGTGAACTTGAAACCCGGGCGGGCCAGACGCCGCAGGCCCGGGCGCGGGCAGGAGCCGGCGGGAGCCCCTGACTCCCGGGCTCGCCCGCGGCCCGGCGCCGGATTCCGGGACCACCGGGGACCCCGAGCGCTTACCCTCTGCGGCCGGCGTCACGCGCGCCTCCGGGGCAGGGGCGGGACCGACGGGCTTAGGTCACAACTGACGTGGCGGCGGTGCGTCCACGGCAGGAGTCCCGTCCCTGGGCCACTGAACTCGTGGGGGCGCGGTGGGCTCGTTCGCTCGCGACCTTTGACCACGAGGCCCCACCTCAGCCAGTGGCCCTGCAGCAAAGAGCCGCCTCCCCCCAAGCTCTCAGTAAAGCTTCTGAGAGAGTAGTGAGAGCTTCTCCCCTGGGCCCCAACCCCATCTCTCTAGCTACCTGTTTGTGTCAAAGATTTGAATATTTGTGTAGACTAAAATCATTCAAAGGAATAGTGAGAGACAGGCCTCAGAAGAAGGAGAAGCATTTTGGGGACACAAAACGTCAGGGCGCAGAGAGGAACAGGAACCCCCAAAAACTGTGCTTCCAAATTTTACATTCCTATTTCCTATTCCTTCAACCTAAAAGCAAGCCAGCCTAGCTTTTCCATTTCTCTACTGTTTTTGGTTTTGGTTTTGTTTTGTCTTTTGGCTCACTCTGTCACCCTTGGTATAGTGCGGTGGCATCACACCCTCACAGCAACCTCAAACTGGTGGGCTCAAGTGATTCTCTTCCCGCAGCCTCCCAAGTAGCTGGGACTACAGGTGCCCATCACAACACCTGGCTATTTTTAGAGATGAGGTTTCACTCTGGCTCAGGCTGGTCTTGAACTGGTGACTAAGGCAATCCACCCACTTTGGCCTCCCAGAGTGCTAGGATTACAGGTGTGAGTTCCCATGCCTGGCCTTCCTCCGCTATTTTTTAAAGCTCATTTCCAAAAGCTATGTGACCTGACTGCACTTGTTTTTTGAAGAGTTTGCATGAATTTTGAATACCCCAAGGAAAGAAATAGCCAGCCAGACAAGGTCAGAAAGTCCTACTGCCCCAAACACTTGCCTAACACCCTAGACTCTGTAAAAACCTATTGGAAGTGGTCACCAGAGCATATTTGGGTTTGGTGCCCTGTTTAGTGTTAAAAGCTGTTCTCAGCCTTAACCCCAAGATCCTGTGACAAGTAACAAGAGAATTCCAGACACGTTCCAGATTCAAGCAACCCTAGTAATTTCTGGCAGTTGAGAGACTAAGCCAAGTTCTCAAATTGTGATCTATGGACCACCTACAGGAGATTTCTTGGGGGGTTCTTTTTACAGGTTCAAGATTAAGGGCTTACGGTGTAGCTGATAAATTGGATTAAGAAGAAGGAGGCCCAGAAGCCTGCATTTTAATAAGCTTACTTTGTGAGATTTTTGTTTGCTATACTTTGAGATTTGGCCTTTTGTTTGACTTTGCTGAAATGGTGCTTGTTTTTCTATCTTAAGCCCTCAAAACTCTCAGCAGTATGAAACATTCTTTTTTTATTTAAAAAAACAAAGTGTACAGGCGAGGGGCATAGTGGCTCAGGCCTGTAATTCTAGCACTCTGGAAGGCTGAGGCAGGAAGATTACTTAAGCTTAGGAGTTTGAGACTAGCCTGAGCAAGAGTGAGACCCCCATACCTTGTTTTTTTGTTTGTTTTGTTCTTTGTTTTTGAGACAGAGTCTCGGTATGTCACCCTTGGTAAAGTGCTGTGGCATCACAGCTCACTGTAACCTCAAACTCTTGGGCTTAAGCGATTCTCTTGCCTCAGCCTCCCAAGTAGCTGGGACTACAGGCGCCCACCACAACACCTGGCTATCTTCAAAAATAGACCCTGGTATCTTCTAAAAAAAGAAAATTTAGCCAGTGGGTGCCTATAGTCCCAGCTACTTGGGAGGCTAAGGGAAGAGGGTCACTTAAACCCAGGAGTTTGAGGTTGCTGTGAGCACTGTAGCCTTGGGCAACAGAGACTGTCTCAAGAAAAAAAAAGCATACACTGTGAAGTTTGGCTTCCAAATGAGTGTGCCTTATTTCAGAAAGTCATGAATTTTTTAAAATTATGCCTAAAGCGTTACATCCTACTATATGGGGCTCTGTGCACATCCTGACGGCAGGTAGGAGGATTATGCCCTGTGCTTTCTACTAGCTTGCACTCTTTGTCATTCTGAACCAGACACCCCTGGCCTATTATTCTTCTACTGCCCCATTCAGGCCTTGATCAGTTCCCTTTAGGTAAAACAGAAGCTGAGGCTGGGATCATGGTGGCTTCCAAACTGAATGGTACAACAGCAGAATCAGGGAACCTTTCTAAACTGACTTCTAGACCCACCATGGATCACAACTTTCCCAAACATATATGTTTGCAGACCTTTACTTCACAAAGCATGGGATTAATGAACCATCCAAAGTAGTACTATGAAAAGTTGCACCAGATTGAATTTGTGAACAGAGTTTTTGCAACAAAAATGCTCTAACACACTGTTGCTTATCATATAAAAATGTTGGAAATAACCCAAATTTGCCCAGCAAAAGAACTTTGATTAAATTATGATACATTTATATGAAAGGATACAAGATAACTAATAACAATTACATTTCAGAGAATATTTGACACAGAAAGAAAGATGCTCTGATGAGTAAGAGGAAAACTACATGAACAATTGCTCTCTTTTTGTTTAAGAAAAGAAAAAGGCTAGTGGTCACTGATAGAAGACCCAGAAAAGCAGAATCCTAAAGTGATGACAGTGAACACTGAAAAGAATCCCAATTTGCACTGCAGTACTGGAAAACGGGGAAAGCTTTGGTTAGAGTCTATTGAAGAAACTAGAAATCCTCTCCAAGTCATTATACCTAGGTGGCTGTCACTCATCCTGCAAATTATTGAAGGCTTATTCTCTGGAGAGGGTGTCTTAAAAAATAAGAGGATCAAGTGAAAGTTTACATGCTTTCCCAGAAGGCTGGCAGCCTAACATACATCCTCTAGAGAGTAGATTGCAAGATTCTTTTTTTGTGGAACTGACCAAAGAGAAAAGGCAAAAGATACCAACAGGAGGAGCTCCAGATCAGGCCCAGTAAGGTCACCTTGTGCTGCCCATAGCTGACAAACCCCACCCACAAACACAGAGCTTCTTTCTAATCAGCCACACTCGGCACGTAGCCAAGAACTATCAGGTGTCAAAAGAAAGATTCTAATATTAAAGATGGAAGTTAAGCATATTTTTATCTATAATAAAAAAAATAAAAAATAAAAAATAAAAATAAAAAATAAAAAATAAAGCAAAAAAAAAAAAAGAGTAAACAGAGGAAAGCAACTTGGAGGAAACCAAGTCCATAAAGGGAAAAGAAAAACAAGTGTTTAGTTTTTTTCATTGGAAGGCTCAGAGATCAAAGAAGATATATTTCATGAAATAGGAACAGGCTACTGGTTTTGATTTGCTTTGCTTTGGTTCTTAAATAAAGGAAATGAGAACAAGGCAGAGTTCCTAGACATTGCGTATGTGACAAAATGATGGGATAAAAGATGCCAGTACAAACTTATGACAATGAAGGGCAGATCAGACCAACTAAATGATAGAAGTTCCAGAGAGGACAGAAAAAATAAAGATGAGGCTATGATTAAATAAGTCAATTAATTGATATAATTTCCCTCAAATTGAAGGACATGAGTTTCCTGACTGCAACTGAGCTCAGACAATCCTTCTGCATCAGCTTCCTGAATAGAGTAGCTTGGACTACCTGATTAATTTTTAAATTTTTTTTTTTTTTTAGAGACAGGGTTTTGCTGTATTGCCAGGCTGGTCTTAAACTCCTGGCCTCAAGTGATCCTACTGCCCTGGCCTCCCAAAGTACTGGGATTATAAGTATAAGCCACCATGCCTAGCTGAGTTTCCTGGTAAAAAGACCTATTGAGTGCCCAGAACATGGTTGGGTTGTTGAAATGATTAGAACCTACACAAAAGAACATCGTTCTGAAATTTGAAAACATGAATACGAAAAGTTTTAGCCATTTCTAAAGCAAAAGAAATGAGTTACCTAGGAGAGATAAAAAATCAGAACAGACTTCTCAATAGCAGCCCTACAAATTGGAAGACAAAGCTAATACTTAGGGTAAGCCTGAACTATACACCACGCCCTATTTTAAGTGTTTTGCAAGTCACCCTCACAGCAACCTAGGAGATAGCTACTACCATTATCTCCAGATTACAGAAGAGAAATCCGAAGTACAAATGGCAAAGTAACTTGCCAACTATGACTCTCATAGTAATGGCAGAGTTGAGATTTGGGCCAGTTTGTCCGTCTACAAAGTCCATGATCTTAAATGTACATCATAATGGCACAAAATGCCTTCAAAATTCAAAGGGCAGAATACCTCCAACTCAGATGGAGTAGCCAGCAAAGCTATCAATAAGTAAAAAGGTGAAAACATTTTTAGATGTGCATATTCTCAAAAAATATATCTCTGTACACCTTATGTGAATAACCATTCCAAATTGGAGTAGGTCAGAAGGTTCATGAAGCTATGTCTCCAAAAAGGTGAAATTAGCAGGGGCATAGTAGCATGCTCCTGTAAACTAAAAGATTTAAAAGCAGTCTCCTCCAAGAAGCAGGAAATTGAGAAAGTGAGTGGTTCTTGGGTGGCGCCTGTGGCTCAAAGGAGTAGGGCACTGGCCCCATATACCGGAGGTGGTGAGTTCAAAACCCAGCCCCTGCCAAAAAAACTGCAGGGGTGGAGGGGGAAGAAAGTGAATGGTTCTGAAACCACAACTTGTTGTGATAAACCTTGTAAAACTATTCAACTCTTTAAACCATGTGGATGTATAAGTCTCATAAAAATTAAAATTAATTCTTTAGAAAGACCAACACAATTCTGTATCTCCTTCAGAGAGTCCAGAAAAATCTGCTTCAACCTCCTTGTTTTCTCGAATCAAACTTACTTTATTTTCCAAGCAATAGTTTGCTAAACAACACCTCTATTATTCTCTGCCTTTGCACATTTTTATAAAATAGGCTTTTGTGAGTTAACCTGGGCACCTAACTATTGCTGACCTTACTTCTATAGAGAAATGAAAAAACATTTTTCAGAACTACTCCTGTTTTATTAATTGGCATTGAATTATCCATTCCCATGGGACTTTACAATTGACAGACGTCTAAAAAATGAGAGAATAATTGCAATTATATGCAACATTGTGCTGTTTGCTACAGAGAAGGATATCACTACTGGCAAAAGGAAAAATCACCAGGGAAGACTTCATCAAAAGGTTCAATGCCAGCTGCATCCGGAAAGATGGACACGACTCGTATCAATGCAGTATCAGTCAGGACTCTTCCATGAAAGTGACAGATATGCAACTGAAACTAGCTAAGCCAGAAACAGAATTTACTGGCTCACCTAACTAGGACATGTCAAGGAATCTGGCTTCAGCAAAAGATTGGTCCTGGGTCCAAAGTGCTGCTAAGTTCTCTCCATCTGCCTGTTCTCCTCTACAGTCCCAGCCTTCCCTTCCAGCTTTACAGCATGGGGTGTATGTACATATGAAAATTTCAGGGCAGCGCCTGTGGCTCAGTGAGTAGGGCTCCAGCCCCATATACTGAGAGTGGCAGGTTTGAACCCAACCCCAGCTAAACTGCAACAAAACAAATTTCAGGGGAAGATCCTTATTGGCCCCTGTGGGTTCGGGTAAATGAATACTATGATTGGCCTTATCTACAATATCCCCTTGTAAGTGTACGTCCCAAATATGCTCTAGTGGAGTTTTATTAGAGCCTGGGCTGATTGGCAATGTAAGTGAAAATACCTCATAAATGCTAACGCACCATGACATGTTGGTTGTGAGTCAATACTATAATGTAAGTCTGCATGGGCCTTGCCCAGCAAAACTGCAGTTACTCCTGGATCCCTTGCTATCCAAATAGTTTAAGTTTTTCTTTCCTCCTAGCAGATTCATTTGTCACAATTTCCCGGGCTGTTGGCCTCTGTCTTCTAGCAGAGTCTGTTTCCAACTGCAGTGAAAAATTTGCTCATGTCATTTTTTCAAAGGAAGTCAGAAGCAAAGAAAAATGTTCAAAGTTGGAATAGTTTGAAACTGAAAACATAATGGATATGTGTGTGTGTGATCAGATTGTTCTCAGCATCCTTCAGCCTACTGTTCCTTTCATCTATTGAGTCACTTTCTTGGCCTCATTGCTTCAATCTTCAAAAAAGCCAAAAATATTTTGCTGATACTAGCCAAAAGGTATTGAGTGATGGGATGTTTGTAATGTACTTTGAGACTGAATTTAGAGTCCTGAAGCTCTAAATTAATTAATTTAGTAGGGGGTTATTGTCATCTAGAAAAAAAAAACAAAACCTTTGTTAACAGTAAATATTAGAATTTCCCATTTCTTTAAACATGTGAATTTTAATTAGATGTCAGGTGTTCATTTAGTGCTAACAATGTAGTGGGCTGATGCCTAACTTTGCTCCTAATAAACCTCTCATTGATGTCAACACTTGACTACTCAATGCTACATTGAACATCATGTTGGTGGATGAAAGCTAACTGCTTCTGACTCTGTGTTTTGCTAAGACCTTAAGTCAGATCCTGGTAACACTCTTTGTAATTGACATTAGAAAAATCTCAGCATACGACTTCTAGTTCTCAGCACAGAATCACCAAACATGACATTATTGGATAACTACTCAGGCCGTTCTCAACCCACTTTTTCCTTGCCAGCTTCCTGCTACAGATACTGAAAAACTTCAGATAGTACTTTCCAAGCCTCCTCTGCAGCTAGCAACAGCCATACGATCCAGTTCAGACCAATGGATGGAGGAGAGAACTAGCTAGGAGATTTCTGGGAAGCATTATTCCACCTCAGTAAAAGAGATTCAGAAGACAGCCCTCTGTTTCCATCCTTTCTCCTTCCTGTTTGAGTAACATTTGAGCATATAATACCTGGTGCTTTAGCGGCCATGTGTGACCATTGCTGCAACCCTGAGTATGACAAAGCAGAAGAAGGCCAGGCCACTGGGTTCATCGCTGAGCCATTATACTAACTGGAATGGCCTGCCTTCGCATTTCATGTGAAGTGAGATTAATAAATTCCTGAATCTCAGCCATTGGGCCTTCTTTCACTTTTAACCAAAGCTATGTCTTATCTGTAAATAACTCAAAGAGATGAATTATTTACCCAGTGACCATTCTATGCTTTCTCCTTCATGACTACCCAGATTTCATTTGGGTCTCCACTCTCCTGATATAGCCTATGAAGCCAACAGAAGCAGATTCTGCCCCCATTTCTAGGGATGATCACTAGTTGGATTAACTCAGGCAATAAATTCTACTTCCCTGGCCATGAAGGAGGATGGATTCAAGGTTTAGTTGCAACTTTAGTTGTCCAATCAGAGTAAATCTTTGGATTCTTGCTTAGAATGCTATATAAGAAGTGCTCTTTCACCTTCCATGCAAATATTAAGGCTAGAATTTCTACAGCCATTTTACCACCAAGATGCGCGTCAGCCTTTGGATGAGGCTGACACTATAGAAGACTGAAAAGAAGGACAGAAAGAAGTTAAGTCCATGATAACGTCATTGAGATGCTGGATCACCCTAGTTTTGGACTTGAAGCTATTTATATGAGCTCATAAATCTCCTTTATTATAGTCAATTTAAGTTGAACTTACTATTTTCTACAATGTCAGAAAGCATTCCGATTTGCTATACTTCCTATCCAGACTGTTAGGCAGGAGGCAAAGAGGAAAACCACATGGGAATATTTTAAGAGCCAAAAACAAAAACACCTCTCCTTATCTCAACCATATTAGGTAAGTGTATGGTTACCCACTGTTTCCTTCAATCGTCGAAGTTGGATGAAAAAAAGTTATGTATCAAACTTTTAGGTGAAATGTTCCCCGCCCTTACTTACTTGGACTTTGGGCAAGATACTTAACAAGCCTGAGCCTTGATCTGTGTGTATGCAAAATGAGGAAAATAATAGGATTTGTCTTATAGGGAGACCCCAAGATTAAATGAGATAGTGCACGTAAAGTGTTTCTAACTGGACCTGTTAATAATTTACCCTCAGGAAATGTTAGTTATCATGATTACCCAGAACTCCCAGTCAGCTAGGAATTGTGCAGGAGAGGCCAGTGTCTCTTTGCCAATTTTTCCAACTGATGTTTGGACGAGATACCGCCTTATTATTGAAGAGCTCCCTTTTAGTCAAAGAAGAGCAAAATAAGATTCCTCTAGATTTGTAAGAAGAGCCCACCACTCCTTAAGTCACACACAGATCTCTTACATGCTCATTCCTGCCTTTCTAAAGGGCCCAAGTATTTACAGCACAACTAATTGTCACCCTCTGTGAAAGGAGGTGAAGGACACGGCCGATCCTCTCACCCTGGGAATCTGGAACTGAATGGGTTCAGGACCACACAGCAGCACCGCAGCCCAGCATGACGAGAAACCTCCTCTGGCTGGTGGTGTCTTCCTTGACAATTGCCCACTTCACCCCTTCGTCCCCCAGGAAAGAACAGGATGGAGCCCAGAGGGAAGGGAGAAATTGAGAAATAGCCTCTGTAAACAGGGTTCATGGAACGGCTGTGTCGGTGATTTCATCCTTGCTCAAGGATGCCATAAAAAAGAGAAATATCCAGCGATCACCAGTTCACATCGCTGTAAAAGACTTAGAAATAGGGCCCAGAAATCTTGGGTTCCAACAACATTCTGATTTGACATGGCCTTAAAATGCCTCCTGGAGTCAAGTCAGGGAGAAAAATTCTTAAGGTAACTGAGTGCAGCAAATAACTAAGAATGAAGAATTCATTCTAATTGCCAGAAAGGAATATGGCCAAGGCTCCAAAGGAAATCAGGGAAATAAGTAGAAAAAAAAAGCAGAAACATTATGATAAGAAGAGAAGGGATGTTCATTTTCAAGCAGGAGATAAGATATGGATTAAAGTTCGTCCTCAGAATAGTGCAGCAAGAAACTTTATAGCCAAACTGACTCCCAACCGGAAAAGTCCCTGTTTCTCGGATCTCTTTGAATTATAGGGAAAACTAATTGGATCTTCATGTTTACTATGGAGGAAACCAAGTGTTACTCAGGATGTAAATCCTGGAGGTACTTTAAAAAGACAACGCTGACCTTTACAAGCCTCTAAACTTATAGATCTGTAAGGAGAAAAAAATTGATTTCCTGACCTTTGACTGGCTCCTTGTCAGTTTTTTTTTTTTCTCTACACAAAGGCCCGCAATCCCATCACTCTCTTCCTGGTGTTATTTTTGTGACTGTGCCCTCTGTCCCTGGTCAGACCCAGGGGAAGGGAATAAGCCCATTCTCCACTCCAGCCCAGGGAGAGGCCAGTCTGGGAGGACGACTGGCTTTACCATCAATGGCCCTGAGTGAAGCCTGCCAGCCCTCAGGGTCCTCCACGGCCTGTAGAAGCTTGCCCACCAATTCAGTAGTCTCGCTGCCACATTTGGGCACCTAATGTGTGCTGGGTATTGTGGCAAAACATTTGCAGCTACTATCTTAATTAATTCATCTTCACAACAGCCCTGAGAATCTGAGATTCTATTCGGCTGTGCACATCTTTCCTATTTCACACATGGGGAAACTGCCTGCTTTCTTCATCCCACCTTCCTTATGGGCAGAGAGGGGAGAAAAATGGAGGACAGAACTATTTCAACTTGGACTTCAAGGGCTGAGGGAGCACTTATTCTAAAGACAAGGAAACTGAGACCTGGAGAAGGACAGTGATTTGTCACACGTGCAGGGCACACTATGTTTCAGAGAGGCAGGGCCAGGAGCCCCCAGACCTGCATGGTCCCCTGCCACATGCGGCATCATTTCTCCCACCCAAGCCTGGTCAGGGAGGCCACCATGAATCACCGTCCTTCAGTGTGAAGGAATACTCTCTGAGTTTATCTAGCGTCTTCAGTATCAGAATTCACAGCAAGAAGAGAGAGGGACTGGGAGGTCGTTTGGGGGTGCAGAAGAATAGACACACCAGGGGGGCACAGCTGGAGAAACCAGACCACGTGAGTGGTAGAATCGTGGGGCTAAGTGATGGTCAGCTGTGTCCCTAACCCTTATACAACAGTGACCCTTCTCAAGGTAGGCAGGGGCTAGGGCAGTGTGATTGAAGACACTTCTACCTCAGGGGCCTGTAGGGGACCCCAAATCATTACTCGTTGCTTTACCATCATGCCTCCTGCTTTTAGTCATTTACTTGCCATTATCAAGATTTTTGTTGTATTTATGAACCATCTGCTTAACAGTTTAGATCAATTTTTTTTTGAGACAGAGTCTCACTGTGTCACCCTTGGTAGAGTGCCGTGGTGTCACAGCTCACAGCAACCTTCGACTCTTGGGTTCAGGCGATTCTCTTGCCTCAGCCTCCCCAGTAGTTAGGACCACAGGCACCTGCCACAACACCTGGCTATTTTTTGTTGCAGTTTAGCCAGGGCCGGGTTCAAACCTACCACCCTCGGTATATGGGGCCAGCACCCCACTCACTGAGCCACAGGTGCCGCCCCAAAGATCAATTTTTAAAAACAGATACACAAGTAGGGAAACTTAATAGTGTATCATTTAAAATCGCACACAAACTTTATGGCCACCCTGTATATCAGTACTGTAAATTAAAAGTCAGTATCATTTGCAACAAATAGGGGCATAATAATAAAAACAATGAAGACAAAACAATGTTATTCGACTCTGTCTGGCTAGTCAACTGTCAAAGCCTTGTTCTCTCTGTTAAAAAGAGATTTCCAAGGGTTAGGTGTGAAAGTCTGGGCCAAATGGAGATTATCTCTGTGACCCAAACCGGAAGCGTTGACAGAGATGTTAAATGCTGTTGAACATCACCTAAATCATCTTGAGAACCTCCAGGGGTCTTTATCTCAGACTTTGGGGAATTCCTGGGCCCCTTTCATGTTTCCTGAAAAAAACAAAACCATCACACATGAAAAGGAGCAATCTGACGCCCACCCCAGGCCCTCAGCCTCCGTGGAGGCGCCACAGATAACAGGGAGACATGTTAGATGGCATACTGATACGATCACTTGGGTACCCACGAAGATCACAGTGAAGGCAGTGAAGAAAACAGAATTGAGGAAAGATTGCTTAGAATGTTGACCTTGGTGCTAACGTTTCCAAGGAACATCACCAACTCCGTGGAGGAAGGAAAGCACCTTAACAAACTCAACACACAAAAGGTTTCTACCTGTCCTGAACAAAGCATTTTTATTATCTGTCATTCACCTTTCAAGATTGAGGCAGACTATTGATTGGTTATAAGGATAATTTGTCCGGAAAAGAATTGATGAATTCAAGAGACTAAGGGAGACAATCCAAGATGGCGGCCGAGTAACAGCCTCCCTGCAACAGGGTACAGTGAATCTGGGGAGATAAGACTCTAGGCATCTCTGGCTGGTGGGATCTGCCTATAATCATCCCCTTAAGGATACAGAGAGTCAGCAAGGGACTTCTGGACTCCAAGAGGAGGACAAAAACAGTGCAAAACTGGCAAGTGGTTGTGTGTGTCCGATCAACCTAATCCCGCTGGCAGCTGTAAGTATAAGCAAGCAGCAGTGAGACCGCAAACTGGAAAGGCCTTACCTGTGAACTGTTTCGGTGTTTTTGGACTTGGCACTCAGTTGAACTGCCTTTGGAGAGAGCTTGAGCAGGACTGTGGAGAACTCTGGGCATTGTCTAGGGCCCCAAACTGAACCGCTGACCCAGACAGAGCTAATAGTGTTTGGTTGTGGGCCGCAGGGAGGCATTATGAGAGAACTGCCCTGGCAAGCTCTGCCCTCAGGGTCACAGAGCAAGGATCGGGTGGGAGCTAGTAACCTAGTGACTGAGCAACCTAAAGGCAGGGACTGAGCTGCCTTACAGCCTTAACCCTCAGGGGCAGAGTGAGACCGGTTTTGGCACACTGGAGCCTCGGGCTGTTGCCCTGGGTAGAGTGATGTGGTGTCACAGTGCATAGCAACCTCATACTCCTGGGCTTGGTGCTGCCTGGACCTCCATAAGAGCTGTGCCGCGACTCCTGACTTGTGAGCCACACCTGCCAGGCCTCCGCATGTTCCTGACCAGGAACTGCAGGAACCCCGCAACCCTGTGTCCTCCCTCCTGTACCCTCCCTGCCTCCACACCAGCCCACTC
>CAUYPK010151812.1:0-32897 GCA_963574355.1 Loris lydekkerianus
CACGGTTGCCAGCGTGATTACGTTGATCAAACACATGCAGCCACTTGCCAGTTTTCCACCATTTTTGTCCTCTTCCTGGGGTCCAGAAGTGCCTTGCTGGCTCCCTGTATCCTCAAAGGGATGATCATAGGCAGATCCCACCGGCCAGAGATGTCTGGAGTCTTGTCTCCGCAGATTCGCCAAGCCCAGTTACAGGGAAGCTGTTACTCCTCTTTCTTTTTTTATTATAGGGGATTTATTAAGGGTACAAAGACTCAGGTTATACTGATTGCATTTGTCAGGCAAAGTCCCTGTTATAAATGTGTTCCTCCCCCAAGAGGTGTGCCAAATGCTGTGACCCACCCCCTCCCACCCCCTCCCATTACCGCTCTATGTACTAGGTCATCAATTGTCCGCATATCAGAATTGATTACATTGGATTCTTGCTTCTCAATTCTTGTGATATTTTACTAAGAAGAATGTGTTCCACCTCCATCCAAGTTATTACAAAAGATGTATAGTCTCCATCTTTTTTAGTGGCTGAATAATATTCCATGGTATACATATACCACAGTTTGTTAATCCATTCCTGGATTGGTGGGCATTTAGGTTGTTTCCACATTTTGGCAATAAATGGTCTAGTGCAAATGTCCTTTTGCACTAGATGATAAAAGGATTTTTTTCTTCTGGGTACATGCCGAGTAATAGGATTGCAGGATCAAATGGGAGGTTTAGTTTGAGTTCTTTGAGGATACTTCCTTCCAAAAAGGTTGTATAAGTTTGTAGTCTCACCAGCAATGTAAAAGTGTTCCCTTCTCTCCACATCCATGCCAGCATCTGCAGTTTTAAGATTTTGTGATGTGGGACATTCTCAGTGGGGTTAAGTAATATCTCAGGGTGGTTTTTTTTTTTTTTTCTGTAGGATGACATTTTATTATAATTCTCAGCTGTAGTCATTCCATTCAGAAATTAGAGGCTATCTTTTCAATAAGTCGTTATTCCTTTCTCTTTCCCCAGCTTAGGGATATGTTGAAACAGTTTGATTTGTATTAATTTTTCATTCATGATATGCATTTGCATTGTGTTCATAAAGCACTCAAAATTATAGCTTACACGTATATGAATTCTGAAAATAAAATAACAGTTTTAACATAATCTTTCTATTCTGTAAAAATATTCTACATATATGCACATGATCAAAACAATCTTTTCCTATTTGGGACATTTTTTATGCACAGAAAAAAAAAGCAGTTACTTTAGTATTTCCAATGTTGAGCTAACTGGATGCCGCCTAGTGTTCAATCTCTGCAACTCTTAAGTTTACAACTTCAAAATTGCTATTAAAGCCCAGGTTTTAAAATTTTTATTTTAGAAATGCTTTTTTGTGTATGTTTACGGTGGCAAAATAAGATCATGAAAAGAATGTACATGATATCAAAATTAGTATAAAAATAGCCACATGTTACTTAAATATGATAAATAGACTTATAGTTTTTGACTTCAAATGCAGATTTCTGGTTCCCTCAAGTGTCATTAAAATCTCAAGGGAACATCTAGGTAACTGGAATATACAGATAGACTCTGTATACTTAACAGGCTGGTCAAATCTAGAACTTAATAATCCATAATGTGAACAAGGCAAATGATTTATTCGAAACATCCATTTATTTACTAAAGTGGCCAAAATATGAAAGGCAGCAATTCGCTTTTGTCTTGTTTAAAATAGATGTGGTCTTCTACCCATAACCTCCATTACAGCAAGAGAACAAAGTAGGCTTAACATCTTGCTTAACCCAATTCAGTATTAATTTTTAAAGAAACACAAATACCTTAGAAACAAATCAGTTTGCTTTAACACATTGTATTCATGCTAATGAGATGTTAATCTCCTTTTTGATGGCCAAAATCCAAATTGCAGGACAATCTTCAGAAAGGCTGGAATGTACAATGTCCAGGTTTTTTAGATATCATCGATGTCTTCATCATCATCTCCAATGTCATCAAACTGAATTTCATCATCATCTCCAGGACCAAATGTATCAGTTTCATTGATTTTAGTGTGTTCTGGAAGCTCCCCATATGCCTTCAGACTTCTAGCTTCATCTGCATTGTATTTTAAAATCACATTGGCTTTGTTATCCTGGTAGTCTCTGAGACCAACCAATATGATGTCTATTTATCCAAACCTTTTTCCTCAATTTCCCTCTGATGTGACATAACCTCTTCACTCCATCAAAACACGTTGCCTCTAATCTTCCATTTCCTAACATTTTGATTACTTGGGCATACTCTTGTCCATCTTCTTTGAACACCAGCTCTTTTTTCAGATTCATTCTCATTCTTACCTCTGCGTCTGTTTTTACCTCCCTTACCTTTATTTTTGGGCATGGTGGAGAAGATGGCTTCGCGGTGTCTGTGACTTTTTTCCTGGGGGAGCCAGCGGTGGCGGTGACTGCTCTGAGGGACGACGACATGAAGGACCGCGCGGGATGAAGCTTAAACTGGAGGTTGGGTAGCGCGCGCGGAAGAGTCCAGCCACTAAGCTCTTCCGAGATCAGCCTGAGTCCACGCTTATCAGCAGCAAATGGCATCGCGGCTCCTCAGGGTGGCTTTGATTTGCATTTCTCTGATGATTAGAGACGATGAGCATTTTCTCATGTGTTTGTCAGCCATTCATCTGTCTTCTTTAGAGAAGGTTCTATTCATCTCTCTTGCCCATTGACATAAGTGATTGTTGGCTCTTTTTATGTTGCTTAATTTGAGTTCTCTGTAGATCCTAGTTACCAATCTGATTCATAATATGCAAATATCCTTTTCCATTCTGATGATTGTTTGCTTTGGTTGTTGTCTCCTTAGCTGTACAGAAGCTATTCAGTTTAATAAAGTCCTGTTTGTTTATTTTTGCTGCTGTTGCAATTGCCACTTAAGTCTTCTTCATAAAGTCTTTTCCCAGGCCATTACCCAAGTGTTTTTTCCCCCACTTTCTTCAAGGATTTTTATTGTTTCATGTCTTAGATTTAGATCTTTTATCCATCTTGAATTGATTTTAGTGAGTGGCGAATGGTGCGGGTCGAGTTTCAGTCTTTCACATGTGGTTATATAGTTCTCCCAGCACCATTTACTGAATAGGGATTCTTTCTCCCAGTGTATGTTCTTGTTTGGTTTATCAAAGACTAGGTGGCTGTAAGATGTTAGCTTCATCTCATGGTTTTCTATTCAGTACCAAGTGTCTATGTCTCTATTTTTGTGGTAATACCATGCTGTTTTTTGATCACGATGGCCTTGTAATATAGCCTAAATTCTTGTAGGCTGATGCCCCGGGCTTTGTTTTTATTACTAAGAATTGTCTTAGCTATACAGGGTTTTTTTCTGGTTCCATACAAATGAAGAATTATTTTTTCCAAGTCTTGAAATGGAGATTGCATTGAATCTTTAGATTGCTTTGGGAAGTATAGACATTTTAACAATGTTGATTCTTCCCAGCCATGAGCATGGTGTGTTCTTCCATTTGTTTTGTTTTGTTTTGTTTTTTTGCAGTTTTTGGCCAGGGCTGGGTTTGAACCTGCCACCTCCGGTATATGGGGCTGGCGCCCTACTCCTTTGAGCCACAGGCACCACCCTGTTCTTCCATTTGTTAATGTCTTCTGCTCTTTCTTTTCTTCGGGTTTCATAATTTTCTTTATAGAGGTCCTTCAGCTCTCTTGTTAGATATATTCCTAGGTATTTCATTTTCTTTGAAGCTACTGTGAAGGGAATTGTGCCCTTGATTAGCTTCGCACCTTGGCTGTTATTGGCACATACAAAAACTACTGATTTTTGGACATTTATTTTATATCCCGAGACTTTACTGTATTTTTTTTTTTTATTACTTCCAGGAGTCTTGTGGTTGAGTCTTTGGGATTCTCTAAGTATAAGATCATATCATCAGCTCAGCGCCCATAGCAGAGTGGTTACGGTGCCAGCCACATGCACAGAGGGTGGTGGGTTTGAGCCCAGCCCGGGCCAGCTAAACGACAATGACAACTGCAACAAAAAATAGCTGGGTGTTGTGGCAGGCGCCTGTAGTCCCAGCTACTTGGGAGGCTGAGGCAAAAGAATCTCTTAAGCCCAAGAGTTGGAGGTTGTTGGGAGCTGTGACGCCATAGCACTCTACCGAGGGTGACATAGTGAGATTCTGTTTCAAAAAAAAAAAAAAAAATCGTGCTTGCTTCGGCAGCACATATACTAAAATTGGAACAATACAGAGAAGATTAGCATGGCCCTTGCACAAGCATGACAGGCAAATTCACGAAGTGTTCCATATTTTTTAAAAAATCATATCATCAGCAAAGAGGGAGAGTTTGACCTCTGCCCCCATTTGGATGCTCTTTATTTCCTTCTCTTGCCTGATTGTATTGGTTAGAACTTCCAGCACTATGTTGAATAGTAGTGGTGATAGAGGACAACCTTGCCTGGTTCTAGTTCTAAGTGAAAAAGCTTTCGATTTTACTCTGTTGAGTATAATATTAGCTGTGGGTTTGTCATAGAAGGCTTCAATCATTTTAAGAAATGTGTAGCACCTTAGATTTCTTAACTCATCTCTTATTCCCAGACAACTCCACAAGGTGAGAGCTACTGCTACCTCCATTGCTCTGATGGGGAAGCTGAGGCCCAGTGAAGCCAGGGTAACTTCCCCAAGTTCACACAGCTTGTGAATGGTGGGAACTAGGCCAATTACATGAGAAAAGGCTCCTAACCTGTGGGGTAACACATGAGGGCCAAGAAACAAATTATTTTTCTCCTTCTCCGTGTCTCTTGGTCACAATCTTGCTACCACTTTCTCTACTTTCAGAGCTGAACCTTTGATTCTACATCAAGGGGATACTAAGCTTCTCACA
The DNA here is from genome assembly GCA_963574355.1 of Loris lydekkerianus. Lineage (NCBI taxonomy): Eukaryota > Metazoa > Chordata > Mammalia > Primates > Lorisidae > Loris > Loris lydekkerianus. Next base: position 4,857 of record CAUYPK010151812.1, read on the forward strand.
CATTTGCTGGTTGCAATTTGAATTAACATTTAAAAGTTGTATATTTCTGACCAGCATTACTTAAAATCAGTTAGGATTGGCATTTCTAGCAAAGTCCCAGGAAATACTGTCGCTGAGTCACCAGGGTGGCACAATGAGCACCTCTGCCTTCCTATCTGTTGTGGAGAGCCAAGAAGCCCAGCGGGCTGGGGAGATGGAGACACTTCGCCAGGAACACCGGAAGGAGATTCAGGCCATGGTGGCAGATTTCAGCAGTGCCCAGGCCTAGCTCCAGGCCCGGCTGGCTGCCTTGGAAACCGAACTCAAAGATTCCGGAGAGAAGCCCGGGAAGGGAGCATCCTGGCCCGAGGAACTTCAACTCATAGGCCGTCTGCAGAGCCTCCTGAAAGAGAGAGAGGATATCATCAAGCAGCTCACGGAAGAGAGAAGATTGCACTGTGCAGCATTCCCTGGCTCGATATTCCATCAGAACTTGTCTTTTTCTTTCAATCCTCATGTGAGTTACTTGACCCCTTCCATGAAGAAAAAGAAGATAGAGGAAGTTCCCAGCCAAGTGATCAGCGTGCCAAACCTCGCCTCCTATGCAAAGAACTTCCTGAGCAGTGATCTGAGCTCCAGGATCAATGCTCCTCCAATAAGCAAGTCACCAAGCCTGGACCCACGCCCCAGCGGTGGCCAGCCTTACAAACCCACGCAGTCTCTAGATACAAAAACTGCCAAAGGACATCAGATGGTGAAACAGCCCAACCCAAAGAAGCCCAGCAAAAACAGGGCTCTGCACACCAGGAATGGTTTACTAAGTATTTTTCTTTCTCAGCTGATGTCTAGGATACATTACAAAGATGATTCTTGAAAACATTTCTTTTACATCATCTTGTTGAAGTAATGAACTAAAACCAACCAACCAAATAACTTGCTTATAGTATAATTAATATATGATATCTAAAACAAATTTTGGCATTAATATTTCATACAGTCTCATTGTGACAACAGTTCATTAAAAAAGACTTGATATTAAACAAAACAGTGTTATTAAAAAGCAATCTTAGGATAATATTATTAATGCCCTATTTATTTTGTATTTTCAGTGTCCATATCATCATATTCCACTTTGTGGAATATCAGACTTTGTGATTTCCAAGATCTACTTTGAAAGTTTTATTTGATCTTAGGATTCTGGTCACCTCCATTTGAAAAGTTGTTTCTAGGTAAAATGATACAAATCTAAAACACACATGTAACCTAAATAGGAAAAGGAATAAAAAAAAAAAAAAAAGTTGAAACAAAGTTCAAAATAAACAGGAAAGCCAATTCGGGGCATCTTACAAGGGTAAGGGTGAAACTCAGCAAATGTGAAATGTAAATGTCATGCTACGGTAACTAGGAAAATGCTAGGAAGGCTATGTTGACTAGTGGGATGAAAATGTGTCAAATGGTCTATGAAGCTAGTGTATGATGCCCCATGATCATATTAATGTATGCAGCTATGATTTAATAATAAAACAAACAAACAAAATAAATAAAAAAAAAATAAAAAGCAAACAAACCAAACCTACTAGAACAGGATGGGAGCATGTTTGGATTGAATGTTCCGACTTCCTCCATCTAGGACCAGCATCAAATTGTAGAGACAGTAACATCTACCTCTAAAGAGGCTTTGCAAGGATTAAACAAGAGAGAATAGGTAAAGACACCAATCCTGAATTGAAGTTAAGCACAAGGTTTTTTGTGAACAGCCAGTCCTTGGCTGGTCATACATCTCAGTTTCAATGATTGTAGTGTTAGCCTGTTCATTCATTTATGAAGGTTTCTAGACTGTTCTGTTCTTTGAAGTCACAGGTCCCCTGACCCTCTGGCCTTCGGGTTTGGCCCTGTGCCTCATGGCACATTACTTCTTCATTGCATGGACTCTGTCTGGACTGGCTGCTCGCCTAGCTCTCAGTCCACACCGAACTGTCTTACCCTCCACTGCTTGAGCAATGCGATTTAACAAGACTCAATGCAACTTTCAGTGGCCAAATTATCTTCTCAATCATTTGATGCTGGCCCCACAGGTGGCCCACAAACAGAGGTCAATTCTATGCACTGTCAAATCTTTGCTCTTTGAATAAAATTTTAAACAACTGGGCAATAAACAAAAGTTGTATATTTCCTATTCTTATTTCTAAGTAGCAGACATGACTAAAATGTATGTTTTTCTCTAAATAAAAAACCTAACCCAGATTTTCTTTTTCAATCCCTAATAGAATGAGTTTTCCCACTATGGAATATAGTGATTTATTAAGCATTTTTTTTTTTGAAATGGAGTCTCACTGCATAGGCTGGAGTTAAATGCCTAGATTCCACTCAGAGCTCAGTGGTTAGGGCGCTGGCCACATACACAAAGGGAGGTGGGTTTCAACCTGGCCCCAGCCCGCTCAACAACCATGACAACCACCACCACCACCACAACAAAAATAGCCAGGTGTTGTGGTGGGGACCTGTAGTCCCAGCTACTTGGGAGGTTCAGGCAAGAGAATCGCTTAAGCTTATAAGTTTGAGGTTGCTGTGAGCTGTGACACCACAGCACTCTACCCAGGGTGACATAGTGAGACTCTGTCACAAAAAAAAAAAAAAAAAGGCCTGGATTTCTCCTCCCACTTCAGTTTCCCAAGTAGCTGGTGTTACAGGTAACCACTGCACCCAGCTACTTTTTGTTGCAGTTGTTGTTTAGCTGGCCTGGGCTGGGTTTGAACCCACTAACTTTGGTGTATGTGGCTGGTGCCGTAACCACTGTGGTAAGGGCACTGAGCCTCTATTAATCATTTTAATATCACTTTTCATATTGTTCATATTTTTGGATTATTCTGTTGATCTGCATCAACAACCTAGAGGTGGTTATACTTTTCTGTGTCCCAATCAAGTCTCTTCTGCTCTGGATGCCAGCACTCAGTGAGGTGATGACCTCAAAGATAATTGTTCTCCTGGGCCTTCAAATAGACTTAACAAAAACAGGAACCTTAATCCAGCTTTTCGTGTTGCTCTCAGCAGGAGAGTTGGTCTAATACAAGTCAGTGCACACAGCTGGAAACAAAAGTTTGTTTACTTTGCTATAACACAGTGAATACCAGGAACCCCCAAGAACCAAGGCAGACCCAATAACCTATACCTACTAGGGTCCCCTATCACCTATCCCCCCAGAGATAGCCAGATGGAGAATCATTTCCTGTTTATATCTCATGCTTATTTTGCTTCAGGTCCACATCTCAAGCCCATGAGACATGGGGCGTCTTCCACACTTTGGTCACCACCGATTGAGTCCATGGTGGAAACTTAGCCTTGGGGAGGATCCAACCACTGTCCTTTAATACCAAACTGAGGGACTGGGTGTGGCGGCTCATGCCTGTACTCCTAGCACTCTGGAAGGCCAACTCAGTGGATTGCTTGAGCTCAGGAGTTCGAGACCAGCCTGAGCAAGAGTGAGACCCCGTCTCTCCAAAAGATAGAAAAATTAGGTCAGGTGTTGTGGTGGGCACCTGTAGTCCTACCTATTTTTGAGCCTGGGGCAAGTGGATTGCTTGAACCTAGGAGTTAGAGGTTGCTATGAGCTATGATGCCATGGCACTCTACCAGGGTGACAGAGTTAAACTCTGTCTCAAAAAAGCAAAAGACATTTGCACCAGATTGTTCATTGCAGCCCAATTCATAATTGCCAAGTCATGGAAGAAGCCCAAGTGTCCATCAACCCATGGATGGATTAATAAATTGTGATATATGTATACCATGGAATACTATGCAGCATTAAAAAATGGAGACTTAACCTCTTTTATGTTTACATGGATGGAGCTCGAAAATATTCTTCTTAGTAAAGTATCTCAGGAATGGGAAAAAAATATCCAATGTATTCAGTACTACTGTGAAACCAATTTATAATCACTCACACTTGCATATGAAAAATGAAACACAACTATAGCCTAGGATAAAGGAGGGAAAGGGAGGAAGAGGGGAGGGGAGGGATAGTAGGGGGATCACATTTATGGAGCACATTGCAAGTACAAGTTGGATCTATCAGGTGTAGAACACAAATGTCTTAATGCGTAATTGGGTAAATGAGGTGAAAGCGATGTTGATTAGTTGGATGCAAGCACTCCAATTTGTACAAATAATCAACACACCTATTCCCATAATGGCATAAATGTATTTATGATCTATGTACAAATGACTTAATAAAAAAAAAGGAAAACAAACAAAAAACCTCCAAAAAACTGAAGCCAAGATGTCAAAATCTACATGGTTACACCATTCTTATGACCTCACCTTTCTGCCCCTCGTGGCCCTATGTATCCGTGCTGAAGGGTGCTTCCTGGGGCAGGCCTGACCTAGAAAAGCATCATTTCACAACCTGGGACCCAATGCTCCCTTTTCCTTCTTCTTTTTTTTTGACTTCAGATTAATATAAGGGTATGTACAATTAAGTTACATTGTTAGCTTTTCTTAGGTAAAATCCAGCTTTCAGTGAGCCCTTTACTCAGGAGGTGTGCCCTATACCACTACATTGTACCTTATAGGTGATCCTCCAGTGGTCCCTTTTATTTTATTTTATTTGAGACAGTCTTATTATGTCACCCTCGGTAGAGTGCTGTGGCGTCACAGCTCACAGCAACCTCAAATTCTTGGACTTATGCGATTCTCTTGCTTCAGCCTCCCGAGTAGCTGGGACTACACGCATCCGCCACAACACCCAGCTATTTTTTGGTTGCAGTTGTTTAGCAGGCCCTGGCTGGGCTCAAACCTGCCAGCCTCGGTGTGTGTGGCTGGTGCCCTACTCACTGAGCTACGGGCACCGCCTCAGTGGTTCCTTTTAATAAGAAAAGAGTTTTGGGGAGGCCTCCTTGTACCACCCTGAAATGACATTCATGCATATTACAAGTCTTGGTGGTATGGGGCTGTGACAGCCAAAATCTGCCTTCCAGGAATTCCCAAAATGCACCCCCAGGGCAGGCAGAAACAGGAACCTTGTCTGTCTTGGACAGTGCAGATTCTCCACCACTAGTGCAAGATCCTGCATACAATAAGCAAATAAATGCACAGTACAGACATCTGTGCTGTGGTTAATTGCCCTCTTCTTACAAAGCTTCCTGGCCTCTCTTCACTGCCCCAGCCTAGGGAATGGTAGAAGAAAAACACATCTCCCACATCTCCCTCCCACAGTGGGATGTACACTTGTGGAGGCTAAAGCAACTCTGTCTTGGATGCTAATTTGCCATGTTGACTTTTTTTTTTTTTTTTTTGAGACAGACTCTCACTGTGTTGCCCAGGCTACAGTGCCATGCCCTCAGCCTAGATCACAGAAACCTTAGACTCTAGGGTTCAAGCCATCCTCCTACCTCATTCTCCCAAGGTCTCAAACTTCTGAGCTCAAGCATTCCTTCCATGTCAGCCTCCTAGAGTGCTAGGATTACAGGCATGACCCACTGTGCCGGGCCTACGTGTTTTCTTCAGATTAACCCCTGTTCCAGGAATGCCTCTAGATTTCTACTTTACCTACTATTACCCATAAAATCCTGCCCTTAGGCATATTCACCCAGTATTCTTGCCTTTCCCTATGGGGTTAACTTCAATTGCCCCACACCTGCCCATTCGTTCTCTATGGTATATAAGCCCTGGGTCCAGGCATAGGGGATAATGATAGGAGGCTCCACCATCTTATCTCTCTTGTGACCACCTGGGATAGGGCTTCTGTTCATAAGTCCCTATTAAATGTCCATTTGTTTGTTTTTCTGAGAAATTGGATATGTCAGGTTCTTTCTTTGGCTTCTGAGCTTTCTTGTCATTTGGTGTTAGATTTGTATAGACCTGCCCACCATGGAACAACTGTTCACTGATGCTTTGGGAAAATGGATACTTTAAGGGTCCTCAGTCCTGGTATGGTGAGGACAGGGTGAGCACTGAAAGCAGAAACATCTGTACCGATATGGATGGTGCAGTGGCCAGGCCAGAGTCTGAAGCTACACAGCCTGGCTCTAGTGCTGGCCCTGGTATTTCTCAGCTGGGTACCTCTGGGTAACCTGTAGCCTCTCAGGGCCTCAGTTCTCTCCTCCATAGAGGGACGATAACAATAGCAGTTAAGGTTGTTGCAAGGACTTGGGTAATGCATGGAAAGTGATTAGGACAAAGCTGGACACGCGTTATAACTATGCATTATTGCTGTTTTTATGAAATAACTAAGCAATGATCGCCCCTTTGGCCTTGCATTCCCCCTTCCGTTCATCAGACTTTCAGGTCCCACCACCAGTGGTGGATGGTCAGAGACCCAGAACAATGCCCCTTCTTTCCTATACCCTGCTACAAAGCCCCTCTTAGGTCCATGGTGGGGGCTCAGCCAGACTCGTCCAGGGCTGTCTCACCCACTGCATTTCTCACCCTACTCCCCTGCCTGCACAAGGAAACACTGCCCAGCCAGGCCCAAACTCGGATCAGCCAGGGAACCAGAGGTCCTCTTCTAGTTCCTACATTGCCACCATCAACTCTCCCCAGTGGGCACTCTCTACCTCCCAACACCTCAGTCTGCGTGACCCCAAGAATGTCCACTCCCCAATGTGTGTGCCCTTATGGGTGTCCATACGCCTGTGTGTATGATCCCAGGGTGACTACAACCCTGTTACGGTCCTAGAAGTGTCTTTTCCAGTCTGGGAAACCTCATAATTGACAAGGGCACAGCCTGGAAGAGACCACCACAGACGGGGGAGGAACACACAAATCAGACAGTCTACCAAGAGTCGTACCACTGGGGAGGAGCGGCCATCTTGCAATGTACCATTTTGTTCGTGGGGGAGGACTAACCGGCAGAGCCTCATCCCCACACGGGGAACGGCCTGTTTGTCCCTGTCCGGTCTTCCAGACTCCCACCTGCCCCGGGTAGCACTCACACTCTGGCGGGCCCTCCGCCTCTCTCAGGTCCACTATGTTAACATCTCTCACCCCCTCAATTTCTAAATTTTGAACTAGCTCTGCTGCACCCGAGCAGGCAATTGGTTCCAGACTAGCCGGTGTGGGCTCCGATTGGTCAATGACCGAATACTGGTACAAGCTAGTCCCAGGAGCCTCTCGGGCTCGAGAACGATGTAGCCCCGCCTCCGCTCCAGCGCGCAGGGCTCCCATTGGTCGCTGCTATGGAGTGTGCACAGTGTATGTCAATCCGGTGCCGCAGCTGAACGGAAGCCGGGAGATGGGAGTTTCGGATGGTGTGTTCCGACAGCGCATCATTGTGTCCAGAGTGTTCACCTGGGAGAGGTAGAAGAGGGGGCTAGTGAGGTCACACACCAGGGCGTGGCGCCTTGTGATCTCGGCTTTTCCACTGTAACCTTTGTAGCAAACTCAGCACCGTTTTCCTGCCTGAGCCCAGTCAGTCGTTCTTGCATACATTAGTTCTCTACCTTCTCAAGCTGAAAAATGTTGTTTTGAATTTGGGTCAGCTAGGGTAGGACAGGTACAGTGGGTGTCTGGTCTTTCCAGTACAGTGCATCACGGAGTGAACGTCTTGTGGTCTCTTGATACAGTATACTAAAGTTATATTAATTTCACGTTTCTGATAAACAGGTCCAAAGTTTTACAGCAGTTAAAAAGCCCTAAGTGGCTGGGCCTTTGATGAAGCACGTGTAAGGGAATAAACACTTTGTCCAGTTTTCAGTGATGGTTTTGGAGCAGCATTGGGGACCAGCTTCATGGAAAACAATTTTTCCATGGGGGAGGTGGTTTCGGGTTAGTTCGAGCACATTACATTTATTGTGTACTTCATTTCTTTTATTACTGTAATGTATAATGAATATATTTACTGTAATATAATTAATTGTACATAAATAATTACATTTCTGTAATATATAATGAAATATTTATATAACTCACAATAATGCAGAATCAGTGGGAGCTGTGAGCTTGTTTTCCTGCAAATAGATGGTCCCATCTGGGGGTGATGGGAGACAGTGACACCATAAATGTGATGCTTATGTTCAGTCTATTCAGTGATCATATTGGTTGTTGTCACTGCAGAAAAGTCTGCTTCACAAAGATAGGTATTAGAAATAGAAGTAGGCTTTTCACTGCTTTTGAGGCAATCTCAGGGTATTCTGCCTTGACTTCAATTGAGAACATATGGAGATTTGAAGTTGTCTCAAATATACTTTTAAGGCCACAGTCATTTGCCATGTCAAGCAGTTGATCCTCTTCTATCATGGACAAAGTCGATTCACCTGGCTTATTCCCTGATGAGTTGCAGATCCATTCCTTCCCAGTTCAGGGACCTTTAGTGGTTAAGAATTAATGCTTAATCTCTTTTCATAAAGGTGATCATACACCAACTGGGAGAGAAAAGGCTCTGGCTCAGTCTCTTTCAAAATCTCTGCTAATGTTTGAAACATGTCAAAAATCCCTATGTTCGCTCATTGCCCCCATAACTCCAGTTTGGCTTTGAATGCAGCCACTTTATCTGCTGACTTGAACACAGTTGTCATTTTCCCCTAAAGTGACAGATTTCGTTTGGTGAGCAGGTCAAATATGTCACACAAGTAAGCAAGTTTCACGACACATTCTGTGTCACTGAAATGTGCTTCCAGTGGTGACTATTTTTCTAAAAGAAAATCTTTGGAGTGGCTCTTATGACTCAAAAACTCTGGCCAGTGATCTACCTTGAGACAGCCATCTCACTTCTGTGTATAAGAGAAGATGTATGTTCTCTGCATCCATCTTCTCACAGAGCTGCACTAACAGATTTGAATTAAGGACATGCACTTTAATGTGGTTGACAGTTTGTTTGTTTTTGCAGTTTTTGGCCGGGGCTGGGTTTAAACCCAACACCTCTGGCATATGGGGCCAGCGCCCTACTCCTTTGAGCCACAGGCGCCGCCCAATGTGGTTGACAATTTTAATCACATCCTGCAAAATGTTGTTTAGTTCAGGTGACATTTTTTGACTAGCCAGCATTTCTCTCTTGATAACACAGTGCATAGACTCACATTCCAGAGTGACCTCCTTTACCTGAGTAGTGAAACTGGGAAGCCGTTCAGTCATGGCAGTGCATATACTAACATAAAATGACCAGTGTAATTTTCCTGACATGTAATCATTCAAAGACTTGAATAGTTCTGCAGCTGAGATGTTGGTTGGCAACAAAAGGGCACATAACATAGCCTCCTGCACATCCTCCTGAAATATATATCACACAAAAAATGAGCATCGTTGTTACCTTGTTGTCAACATAGGTGGACTCATTAATCCTCTCTAATAATTGTGCCTCAGTAGCCCCTGGCTATTTCATCAATTCGTCTAGCTATGGTACTTGCCAAAAGAGGAACATGTGCCACCTTTTGATCCTCTCCTAAAAGTTCATGACAAGTGTCTTTAGCACCAAGTAGGATCAACTGTTCACTGATAGTAAAGGGCTTCTTAGCTTTAACAATGTGGCCAGCTGCTAAGAATGATGCTCTCAGTGCAGACACATTTGATGAAGTGATGGCCCTCAATAACTGCTTCTGTTCTTTGTGTTCACATTTATTTTCCTTTTGAAAAAATCCAAAGGCTTGTCCTTTAATACAGGGTGATTGGTCTCCATATGGTGAAATAGTTAAGGTTTCATGGATTCCTTGGATAGCCAGTTGCCATGTAATATACAAAGTGGGCTTGGAGAATATGAAGCACCTGTTGCAATTAACCTGTAATTTAAGTAGGACTCTTAGTATTTTCTTTTAAATGCAGCTTTCATTTTGTTGTTGGTGGTCTTAGAGTATTTTGCTGTCTCATCAAGGGGTCTTTCTCCCCTTTTCCAAGAAGCTCTCTGGCAATGCTTGTCTCTTACTCATTTTTGCTAGGGTTAGCTCATGGACTTACCAAAATTGTGACTGAGACAAGGGTGCAGTGCAGGAAGGAGGTGTGGACAGAAGTTGTAAATAAAATAATGGGCCAGCCACATGCAGACTAAAACAAGTGTCAGATTCTGAGTCAAAGCCTGCTGTACTGATATAGCTGTACAATTGAAGTACATCAACTTACATACCACTGTAAAGCCTGTCACCAAATGCAGCTTTATAACTGAAGTAAGATACTCACTTGCCACTAGAAAGCCTGCCACCAGATGTGGCTTAATGGTCACTTTCCACTCACTGATTGGATTTTGATGTGAGTCTGTAAGAAATTGATTTATTATGGTCTCTGTGAAGTCAAACGTCTCTGCTAATGATAATCTGTATTTGCAGCCACTCCCCAGTATTAACATCACTGCCTCAGCTCCAACTCAGATCATCAGGCAATAGATATTCATAAGGAGCACACAACCCCACAACCTAGATCCCCTGCATGTGCAGTTTAAAGTAAGGTTCACACTCCTATGAGAATCTGATGCTGCCCCTGATTTTACAGGTGGCAAGGCTTATGTGGTGATGCAAGTGACAGAGAGTGGCTGTAAATGCAGGTAAAGCTTCATTCACCCACCCACCCACCCATCATCTCCTGCTCTGCAGCTCTATTCCTGTTCCTATAGGCTATGGACCAGTACTAGGCTAAGGTGTGAGGGTTAGGGACTGAAATTTTGGAGCATTAGGCCTCATCAGATCATTACAATTGACACATGCTATTTGTTTGTTTGTTTGTTTGTTTGTTTGTTTAGAGACAGAATCTCACTCTGTTCCCCAGGATAGAATGCTATGTGTGGCATTAGCCTGATAGAATGCTATGTGTGGCATTAGCCTAGCCCACAGCAAACTCAAACTCCTGGGTTCAAGTGATCCTCTTATCTCAGCTGCCTGAGTAGCTGGGAGTATAGGCGCCCACCACAACACCCGGCTAATTTTTCTATTTTTAAAAACTTTTTTTCTATATTTAGTAGAGACAAGGTCTCACTTTTGCTCAGCCTTGTCTCAAATTCCTCAGTTCAGGCAATCCACCCACCTCAACCTCCCAGAGTGCTAGGATTGCAGGCGTGAGCCACTGTGCCCCACAATACATGTTACTTAATGCACAACACTGGTGAGGTAACCACTTACTTCTTTGGAAGGTTGAAATTTTTACATTTTATATATGTAAATTAAAATAGAAGTATATATCACATGCATCATAAAAGTACAAATCTATAAGTATAAATACATTAATTCACAGGGACATAGGTATAGATGACATAAATGGAGCAATGGGGCCCAAGTTCACTGCCTTGGGCATCAGTCAACTGAAGGAGCACAGTCCACTGCACCCTTGTAGGTGAATCAGTCTCATTTGTGCTCCTTGAAGTTACGAGACCCTGAGAAGGGACATTTCCAGTACCTGGGCTAGATGTGAGTTTTGGGGGATATTCTCCCCCAGCTCACATAAGTGGCTTTGCTGAAAAATGCAGGCAGTCACACCTTAAAGGAAAGAATATCCTGGAGGGCTCTCACCAGGTTGTAGCTGGAGACAGAGCATCTGCCTTGGGTAATGGACCATTGCACTTAATCCCCTATCTCTATTTACACAAAAACTTTCAGTTAATCATATAGAGAAGTAGGCATACAGAACAGACAACCCAGCCCTTTGTGGTTCATCTCCATTGTTTATCTCTAAACAAGATATTCTTGGTTTAGAAAGGTGTGTATGTATGTACTTTGCTGGATAAACTCTGATAAGGAATCTTTACCTTTTGTCTTCCTTGTTTTTGGATTATTTCTATCTGATGATTTGGGGTATATGAGAATGTGAATGAGAATGGCCATTTGCTGCTGTGCCTGAGCAAGCACCAGCCATCCCTTAATAAATCATTCATTTCATCTGCAGTGTTTGCCTCTGTGTCTCTGACTAGGCCAGTGGACAGCAACAGTCAACATGCTGAAAGGGAGAGGACTATTGATCATTTAACTTGGTGCCCAAAATTTTAGGAAACCTGAGTCCTGAAGTCCCTGCCTTCAATAGGCAGTGCAAATTTCCCTTAATTAGCCTGGAAACTTCAAGTGTATGCCGAGTGCTGACTCTGCTGCTGAAAACACAGGCCAGCCTTTGTATTAGCTCTGGTCCTGAGGAAGATTGTTATTGTGTGTGTGTGGGTATGGGGGATAATAAGAGTGTAGGGTAGAGCACATCAAAGGTTCAGATACAGCGTGGCCACTTTGTCATCCTTGAATGTTTCTGAGGGTGCTGTTGGTGGTTTGTAACATACCTCTACTTAGGGGCCATAATAGGTGAAAGGTCCATTGTTTTTGTCTGGGATCTTGCCCTAATGGTTATAGTTTGGTATAACCAAACATACAATAAACTATGTAATCATTTTTAGAGAAGCACACCAAAAGTAAAACAATTAAGACAGGAGGGAACAGAGAAAATCTTAGGCTTATGAATAAAATAATAAAATAATAAATCCCACCCTCCAATAAATATAGCTTTAAATTATAGCAGTTTCATCACCATCAGCAACCCAATTTTAGACCCATGACAGGCAACTTGAAGAGAAAATGAGTTTCTTTTTTGGTGGGGAAAGGAAGAAAGTATGTTTGGCAACTTCTGGGAAAACACAATGTGTATGTTTATAATCCTATGATAATTGCAGTTTTCAGAAAATTAGGTGGGCTGGGCATGGTGGCCCATATCTGTAATCCTAGCACTCTGGGAGGCCGAGGTGGGTGGATTGCCTGAGCTAACAGGTTCAAGATCAGCCTGAGCCAGAGCGAGACCTCATCTCTAAAAATAGCTGGGCATTGGGGCAGGCGCCTGTAATCCCACCTACTCGGGAGGCTGAGGCAAGAGAATCGCTTGAGCCCAAGAGTCTGAGGTTGCTGTGAGGTATGACTCTACTGAGGGTGACAAAGTGAGACTCTGTCTCAAAAAAAGAAAGAGAGAGAGAGAGAAAAAGAAAGAAGGAGGGAAGGAAGGAAAGAAGGAAGGAAGAAAAGAAAGAAAATTAAGTGATAAATATATGCATATGCATAATGTTAGGATAGCATGTATGAGAGCTATAAATTGCTCAAGGAAGCCTTAAAAACACATTTACTGCCAATGATGGTCTTATTTTAAAAATCAAGGCAAAGTATTTCTCACTCTGTCTGTCAGCCTCTGTCAGAGTGCTAGGATTACAGGCATGAGCCACCAAATCCAGCCAAAGCAAAATCTTTTAAAGATATTTCACACTTTTAAAATTTTGATTTATGACTGAAAATATTTTTTCAATGTTTGAAAATATTCATTCTTTCAAAACTTTTCCTGATGTATTAGTGGTAGTCTTATCAAAGATAAAAGAACTTGGGTGGCGCCTGTGGCTCAGTGGGTAGGGCACTGGCCACATACACTGAGGCTGGTGGGTTCAAACCTGGCCCAAGCCAGCTAAAGCAATGACGACAGTTGTAACAACAACAAAAAAATAGCCAGGCATTGTGGTGGGTGCCTGTAGTGCCAGCTACCTGGGAGGCTGAGGCAAGAGAATTGCTTAAGCCCAGGAGTTTGAGGTTGCTGTGAGCTGTGATGCCACAGAACTCTACCCAGGGCAACATAGTGAGACTCTGTCTCAAAAAGAAAAAAAAAAAAAAAAAAAAGATAGAAGAACTTTCTGTGTAAAATTTGAATTACAAAAAGATTACAGTGTGGGCGCCTGTAGTCCCAGCTACTCCAGAGGCTGAGGCAAGAGAATCGCCTAAGCCCAAGAGCTGGAGTTGCTATGAGCTGTGATGCCACCCAGGGTGACAAAGTGAGACTCTGTCTCTTAAAAAAAACAAAAAAACAATAGTGTAAGAGGATTACAGCAATTCAGGGTATTTGGCATGAGAGAGTCTGGGTACCAAACAGAATTTCTCCTCCCTCCGTGACACTGAATATCTGTTTATGATATCCCTGAACAGCCTAGTGATTTGGGTTTCACAAAGAGTAAAAATAGATACCAGCCCATAGTTCACTTAGTGGCCAGAGAGGTCTAATCACCTTCTGAATCACTTTCCTCATCCCTAGATTTAATTTTCCCAGAAGAAATAAATTATGCATTAAAATAAAAGCAAATAAATGGAGTAAAACATTTAGATTTACTCTAAATTTAGATTGTCTACAAAGATGATAGTGCTATGGGCTTAATTTTGTACCCCCTTCCCAAAATTCATATGTGGAAGCCCTAACCCCAAATGTCACTGCATTTAAGACAGGGCCTTTTCTAATAAGAATAGATAATATCATGCCTTTTAATTAGGGAAAATTGGGCTCGGTGTCTGTAGCACAGTGGTTATGGCGCCAGCCACATACACCAAGGGTGGTGGGTTCAAATCCGACCTGGGCCAGCTATGCAACAATGACAACTGCAACAACAAAAATAGCTGGACATTGTGGCGGGCACCTGTGGTCCCAGCTACTTGGGAGGCTGAGGCGAGAGAATCACTTGAGCCCAAGAGTTTGAGGTTGCTGTGAGCTGTGGTGCCACGGTGGGTGACATAGTGGGACTCTGTCTCAAAAAAAAAAAAAAATAGGGAAAATTAAAGCAATTTTGGCACATTGCTTCAACAATGAAACTTGAGATCCAAATTACAAGGAAAAGGGAGAGAATCCCCTTTTTATCAGTTGTTATAAAATTCTTAGGGTATGTAGATACAAGTGTAGATTGATATATATTTACTCTCCATAATTATTCTAAATGCCCAGATTAGTATTTATAGGCCAGAGTGGGTAGAGCGCTGGCTCCATATTCTGAGGTTGGTGGGTTTGAACCCAGCCCCAGCCAGCTAAAAAAAAAACAGCAGTGGCAACTGCAACAAAAAATAGCCAGGTGTTGAGATGGGCACCTGTAGTCCCAGCTACCTGGGAGGCTGAGGCAAGAGAATCGCTTAAGCCCAAGAGTTTGAGGTTGCTGTGAGCTGTGACACCATGGCACTCTACCAAGGGTGACATAGTGAAACTCTGTCTCCGAAAAAAAGAAAAAAGAAATAAAATGTGTGTGTGTGTGTGTGTGTGTATATATATATATATAATGTAAAATATAATTAACAAATGAAAATGTTAGATTTAGAAGGTAATCTAAGACTGTAATACTTTTTGTGTTCATTTTATCATTTCTGTGTGAAAGGTTTATCTGTGGAAGTCTGTATGTGTGC
The DNA here is from genome assembly GCA_963574355.1 of Loris lydekkerianus. Lineage (NCBI taxonomy): Eukaryota > Metazoa > Chordata > Mammalia > Primates > Lorisidae > Loris > Loris lydekkerianus. The sequence continues at coordinate 19,910 of CAUYPK010151812.1, forward strand.
ATAAAGATGCTATTTTTGAATGCAGCTTTCATGACCAGGCATAAAATTCCAGAAAGATTTACTAAAAGGAACAGCTAGACTTGAGTAACGCATTTGTGAAGATCTGGTAATGTGGACGTTCCCACAATATCCTGCCCTCTCAGATGTGGGCCACTGCTCTTCAGAGAAAATTTCATGCAAGGTTGATTTACATAGCAACCACAAGTGTTCTTAGATTTTTTTTTTCTTGGTTAAAGAAAAAGATTTTCAGCATGATTCAATGTTGAATGATAAGTCATTGCTTACAGCTTCCAGGCTTAATTCACCATCCCCTGTACCATGGTGAAATTAGAATCTATGTATAGCATTGACTTTGAGAATGGGAGAGATTCATTTCAGAGGTAATACTTTTCATGTGATTATGAATACTGTCACACAGTGGACTGAGTGAAATTGTTGTGATAAAGCAAAGTTTTAGTGCTGGGGGAATTTTGTATTTCAGAATCAAACCTATAAGAATGAAAGTCATAAAGATAATGAACAACCGTGTGTCATGCCTTTACACACAAATACCTTTTTTTTTTTTTTTTCTTTTAAAAGACATGATCTTGCTCTGTTGCCCAGGCTGGAGTGCAGTGGTGTGATCCTAGCTTACTGCAACCTCTAAGTCCCAGACTGGTGAAGAATCCTCTTCCAAGCTGACCCACCTGGTTATTGTTAGGTCTCAATTCCTTGAGGGTTGTTAGACTGAGGGCACATTCTTGCCACAAGTGCCTCTCTGTGGGGGCAGCTCACATCATGGCAGCTGTCTTCATCAGAGCAAACAAGAGGGAAAGAGAGAGCAGTAGCTTACCTACCTTTGGTGGTGGGCTGAAAAAAATAAAATATGAGAGAGAGTGAGAAAACCAGCATGTGAGAAGATGCAGTCTCTTGGAACTTAATTGTGGCAGTGACAAACCATCACATTTTTTTGTATTGTGTTCATGAGAAGCAGTTCTTAGGTTCAGCCCACACTCAAGTAGAGGGAAATTCCACATGGTGTAAGTAGCAGAAGGCAGGGGTTATCAGGAGCCATGTCAGAAGCTGCCTTCTGCAGGCTTCTCTTTGACTCTATTGTTAAATAACTGAACTCATTGTGTCTTTTTCTTATGAAAGAGTAGGCAAAGAATGCTTATACTGAGTAACTTGAGACTTTATATACTTAAAAAAACAAATTTATTTTCTTTTTAGATAGAGGGTCTTGCTCTGTTGCCCAGGCTGAGGTGGTATCATTATAGCTCACTGTAACCCTGAATTCCTGGGCTCATGTGATCCTCCCACCTCAGAGTCCTGAGTAGCTGGAACTATAGGTTTGTGCCACCACACCCAGCTTATTTCATTTTTAAAAATTATATTTATAACACATCTTTTAAAAAGAATGGGCTACCTGACATATATAGGCCTCTGCTATAGAGACGATGTCCAGTCCTAGTGTCTAAGTGATATCCAAGGCCCAGCTAAAGGACCAAGTTTTTTTGTTGTTTTGTTTTGCTTTTTTCTGAGACAATTTCTATCACCCTGGGTAGAGTGCTGTGTCATCATAGATCACAGCAACCTCTAACTCTTGGTCTCAAGAGATCCTCTTGCCTCAGCCTCCCAAGTAGCTGGGACTATAAGTGCCTGTACAACATCTGGCTAGTTTTTCTATTTTTAGTAGAGATGGGATCTTGCTCTTGCTCAGGCTGGTCTAAAAGTCCTGAGCTCAGGCGATCCACCTGCCTCAGCCTCCTAGAGTGCTAGGATTACAGGTGTGAGTCACCGCTCCAGGCCAAAGACCAAGTTTTTGAAGACAAGGGGTAACACACCAAAGTATGCAGTCATTTTCCATTCCACCTTCATTGGCCAAGCAGTTGCCAAAAACAAAGGCCACATCTCCCCATACCTGGCAAACAAATGCACTGCTTCTCTAGGTGTCCACGAGTATATTTGAGAAGAACTTTTGAGAACAAGTTGAGGAGCACCTGTCCTTCTATGAGACTGGAGAGATTCCATGAAAGAATCTGGATGTCATGAAGAAAACAATGGTTCAGGCAGACGAAGAGACAGTTGAGATTACTAGGAAACTGGAGAAACCGGAGAAGAAACACTTGAAAGAAAAGGAACCACTGGCTGCACTTTCCATTGCTTCTTCAGAAAACAGCAGTCTCTGCCAGGCATGGTGTCTCATGCCTGTAATCCCAGCACTCTGGGAGGCTGAGGTGGGTGGATTGCCTGAGCTCACAGGTTTGAGAACAGCCTGAGCAAGAGCAAGACCCCATCTCTAAAAATAGCTGAGCATTGTGGTGGGTGCCTGTAGTCCCAGCTACTTGAGAAGCTGAGGCAAGAAGATCGCTTAAGCCCAAGAGCTTGAGGTTGCTGTGAGCTATGATGCCATAGCACTCTACTAAGGGTGACAAAGTGAAACTGTCTCAAAAAACAAAAACAAACAAACAAACAACAACAACAACAACAACAACAAAAAACAGCCGTTGCTCTCAGGAGTGTGAGGAAGTAGACAGATGCTGAGAAAACTTGCTTAAGAGCCCAGAGAGCTGGTTGTAGCACATACCCATTCCCTGGGCAAGTGTCCTTGGCTGCCTGTCAGGATCCTTCAACCCAAGGAGGTGTTTAAAAAAACCAAAAAGAAGCAAAAGTAAAAGCCCCAGGAGGTTCCTCAGGAGAATGGAATGGAATTCGACCCATCTATTTCTGTCTCCAAAAGCAAGAAAAAGAAATCCTTGTTGAAAGAGTCCACTGACAGTGCAAGTTTTCCCAAGAAGTAGAAATCTTCACCCAAGGAGGAAACAGTAGTTAGTGATCCTAAAGAGACAGGCAATAAGAGTGTCTCTAAGAAAAAGAAGAAATTCTCTTCCAAGTGTTGTGTCAGGAGTTCCACAAAGACCACACTGCCAAAAAAGCCAAATTTACAGCTGAGTCCTTTTATTGAAGAGCCAGCTGGTGACTGCCTCAGTGTCCCAACCTGGGGTTTCTGAGAGCAGCCCTGAGTGCTTAAGGAGTCAGGTTTTTAAGATTTAGTCTGCATCCTGGTTGGCATGCAGGCTGTCCAGGTGCACTCAGGTGGGGGTAGTGACCAAGCATTATACAGAAGCAGAATTTTGTGGTTAGTTAGCCATATGTCATACATCTTTGTTTTAATATTTTCCTATACATTTTAGCTTCAGTACTTTTCCTCCATACATCTTTGTCTCAGTATTCTCTCCACCTGGCATTGTTTAAAGGTCAGTCTGGGGATAGTCAGTTCGTTTCTTAGGCGCAGGAGTTAGTCAAGCAAGAAGTTAGTGAGTACTCTCCCATCTATCTTGGGAGTGAACCAGACTTACTTCATTTTGTTGAAAGTTTGCAGCCCAGGAATTTGTCAGGAGTTAACTGGTATTTTTCTACTTTAGCCTAGACCTGACACAAGGAGGAAACAGTAGTGGGCCTGAAGAGGATGCAGGCAGAAAGAGCAGTTCCAAGAAGAAGAAAAAGTTCCATAAATCACCCCAGGGAGATTAGGAGTATTCCACACTCCACAGTGACATTTTCCACCCATGTCACATTCCTCAATAAAACAAATACACACACACAAAAAAATAAAACAAAATTAATGGAAACTACTAAATGAAGAGAAATACAAGGTCTGACAATTAAGTTTACAAACTTGTCACCATGTGCTTATGTTGGCAGCACTGTACAAACAACTTGGTAAGGTTTTCCAACCTTGGCATATCAGTATCTCATAGCTGTGTTCATGTCATGTGGTGATATCTTGCTGATTGTTGTTTTATTATTGTTGTTGCATATTTTTGTGTCCCCCAATGTGATAGTATTAGGAGGTGGGGCCTCATGATTATATTATGAGGGTGGAGCCCTCGTACATGAAACTAGGGTTCTTCATAAAAGGGACCCCAGAGAGCACTCTCACTCCCTTTCTTCCATGTGAGTATACAATGAGAATTCAGCTGTCTGTAACCCTAAACAGGGCCCTCACTAGAATTTCATCAGAACCTGATCTCAGACTTCTATCTGGGACTGTGGGAAATAAATTTGTGTTGTTCATAATCCACCCAGTCTACAGTACTTTGTTATACTAGCCCAAACTGACTAAGACAGAAAATGATATTGAGAAGTAGGGGTGTTACTGTAACAAACATCTAAAACTGTGGAAGTGACTGTGAACTGGGTAATAACTAATGGCTAAAAGAATGCTTTGGCTTTAGTGTCCTCTCCAAAACTCATGTTGAAATTTAATTTCAATTGTAACAGTGTTGAGAGGAGATCTCTTTAAGAAGTGATTAGATCATAGGGTCTCCACCCTCATGAATGGATTAATGCTACTATCTTGGGAGTGGTTAAGTTATACAAGTGAGCTTTTTCTTGCAGATGCTCCTTTGCTCTTCCCCCATCCACCAACGGGTACTGAATCATGAAGCTCTCACCAGATGCCTGCACCTTCCTCTTAGACTTGCCAGCCTCCAAAACCATGAGCCAAATAAGCTTCTTTTCTTTACAAATTATCCAGGTTGGGCAGGCCAGACATGATGGCACACACCTGTAATCCTGGCACTTTGAGAAGCTGAGGTGGGAGGATTGTTTGAGCCCAGGATTTAAAGGCTGCAGTGAGTTATGATTATAACACTGTACTCTAGCCTGAATGACAGAGTGAGATCTTGTTATGAAAGAAAGGAAAGAAGAAAGGAAGGAAGGAAGGGAGAGAGGGAGGGAAAGATCCATCCAACCAACTCAGTCTGTGGAATTCTGTTATATCAACAGAAAATGGACTAAGACAAAGAGTTGAGAGATATGTGCTAGAAAAAGTGTATATTGCCATGAATGAATCTTTTTTTTTTTTTTGCAGTTAAGCTGGGGTTGGGTTCTGAACCCACCACCCTTGGTATACGGGGCCAGCGCCCTACCAACTGAGCCACAGGCACCACCCAACCACGAATTGATCTTTAAAGGTGAATCTGGTGAGGCATTAGAAAAAAAAAATTTTAAAGGAGAGCTGTAGAGAGTAATCACGAACAGACTATTGGATGGTTAAAGGTATTCTGATGAGCTTTCAGAGATGAGGACCATGTTATTGGTAATGGAGAAAAAGTGATTCTTGCTATAAAGTGGCAGAGAACTTGGCTGAACTATATTTGCGTGTTAACGTTTTATAGATAGTAGAATTTGTGGGCAAGGAAATAGATATTTAGCTGAGGAGGTTTTAAGAAAAGTGTAGAGGGGCAGTGCCTATAGCTCAGTGAGTAGGAGGCTGGCACCATATACAGAGGGTGGCGGGTTCAAAACCTGGCCAAACTGCAACAAAAAAATAGCTGGGCGTTGTGGCGGGCACCTATAGTCCCAGCTACTTGGGAGGCTGAAGCAAGAGAATCGCCTAAGCCCAAGCAAGAGCTAGAGGTTGCTGTGAGCTGTGATGCCATGGAACTCTTACTGAGGGTGACAAAATGAGACTCTGTCTCAAAAAAAAAAAAAAAAAAAAAAAGAAAGAAAACTGTAGAAAGGAACAGCTTGGTTCCTCCTGAATGCTCATAGTTAAATTTGAGAATAAAGATATTAATTGAAAATAGAATTATTGGGGTGGTGCCCATGGTTCAAGGAGTAGGGCACCGGCCCCATATACCAGAGTGGCAGGTTCAAACCTAGCCCTGGCCAAAACTGGAAGAAAAAAAAAGAAAGAAAATAGAATTGTCAAGCAAAAAGGAACCAAAACTTAAAGATTTGGAAAATTCTCAGCCTATCTGTATTACAAAAAATGAGAAAGCTTCTTGGGAAGAGAACAGAAAGAATGTGTTGAACTATTTGACAAAGAAAGTAGTGTGGGTGTGAACCACAGATGTAGTTGACCATCTCAACAAAATCCAGGAATAGAGATGGTATATATGAACAGAAACACTGGAGCTTGGACTACAGGAAACAGAGAAAATGGACAAAATGAAGGAAGATGGTTGAACTTCTTAGCTTCTGTAGGACCTAACCATAGAAGTATTCAACAGTGAACATACATTATTCTTCAAGATAGAAGGACCCCCCCCCCTGATAATTCAGGGATTAGTAGGGCTACCACTCCAACCACAGGCCCAGAGTGCATGGGGCTCAGGGCTCAGACTACCTCCACCTCAGTTTCAAAGGGTGGATGAGACTAACGTCCAGTGGAGCTGTGGGGAAGGTGACTTCAGCACAGCCCTAAAGTCACAATTCCTGCCCTGAGAGAGAGAACCATGACATGAGTGGGGCCACCAAAGAGCTACAACATGGGCAGTGGATGTGACATTGCCCCCTCAGTGGGTCTGGAAGGAAATGACACCCCAGCGGGTCGGGAGACAGAGCATCAAGCCAAAAAGGATTACCTGAGCCTTAAGATCTTAAGGAGCTTTCCTTGCTAGATTTTGGACTTGTTTAGGATTGATTACCCCTTCCTTCTTTCCTCCTTCTTTTTTGGAATAGGAATGTCTATCCTATGTGTGTCCCACCATTGTATTTTGGAAGCTCATAACTTGTTTGAATTCACAGATTCACAACTGAACAGAAACCTTGCCCCAGGATGTCTCACCCCTATCTGATTAAATGACATTTAGATGATAATTTGGACTTTAGAATTCATGATGGAGTGAATTAAGACTTTGGTGGTTGTTTGGATGGAATTGGTTGTTTGGATGGTATTTTTCATGTAAGAAGGACATGAATTTGTGTAGGGCAGTGGACTGAATGTGTCTCTCTGTCTTAGTCTATTCTCTGTTGCTTATAATAGAATATTGAAACTGGGCAATTTGTTTTTTTTTTTTTTCTACTTTATTTATTTATTTTTTTAATTAAATCATAGCTATGTACAATGGTATGATCATGGGACAGAAACTGGGCAATTTGTACAGAAAAAATGAATTTATTTCTTACAGTTTTCTAGGCTGAGAAGTCCAAGGTCAAGAGGCCACATCTGATAAGCGCCTCCTTGCTGGTGGAGACCCTGCAGCATCCTGAGGCAGCACAGGGCATCACATTTTGAGAGGACTGAGTGTGCTGCTCCCTCTTCTTATAAGGCCACTTAAAGCATTCATCCATTAACTTGTTAATTCATTAATCCGTGCATGAGAGCAGAGCCAAATCACCTCTTTTAAAGGCCCCACTTCTCAATACTGCTACATTTGGGATTAAGTTTCGTGAGTTTGGGGGGGGGGGGACAAATAATCCAACCATAGCAGTCCCTAAATTCATATGTTGAAATCCTAACTTCTGATGTGATCTTATTAAGAAATGAAGTCTTTGGGAGGTAATTAGGTCATGAGGGTAGAGCCCTCATGAATGAGATTAGTGTCCTTATACAAGGGACTCTGGAGAGCTCTCTAACCCTCTTTCTGCTATGTGAGGATCCAATGAGAAGTCAATAGCCTACAACCTGGAAAAGTGCCTTCACCCAAACGCTACCATGTTGGCACACTGATCTCAGACTTCCCACTTCCAGAACTGTGAGAAATGTCTGCTACTTATAAGCCACCCAGTCTCTGGTACTTTGTTATAGCAGCTGGAATTGACTAAGAAGGCCTGATAGGACTGAAAGAGAGAGGGGAGATAATTGAGAGATAAAGTCTCCGAGGAGGCAGGAGGCAAGGGCTGTCTGAGCCTAGGGGAGGGGTTGGATGGAAGAGAAGAAGCCATTTCTAGCTCCCTGATTTCAGGCCAAAAGATTAGACTGTAGTATTTATAGCCAAACTTAGAGCATAGTATGCGGTGGTAAGAACCAGAAGTTAAGAGAATTAAAATCTGTTAAGTTTCATTTTCTCTGAGAAGCAGAAGCTGGAGTTACTTGACAGGAAAAAAGGAGATAAATATGGAGTAGTAGGACTTCAAAGGGGGAGAGAAGGTTTGGAGTAGTCCTCCTGGCACATATAAAGAGAGGCTGCCAGAGATTGGGGGGTGTCTGCCTCCAAAGGCCCAGGGGAAGTCAGGGGCGATGTTTCCTAGCCACTTCTTTGTCTTTGTATCTAGCATGGAGTCAGCCACAGAAGAAGCCTCATCTATGACTGAAACTTGAGTATTCTCAAATCATTATTTCCAAATACATGTATAAAAATGATGATGGAAGTTCTACCAGAAAAAGTGACTAGTTTAAAGTACTTTCTAAAATCCTTAAATGTTAGAGCTAGAAGGACCTTTCAAGAGCATCCGTGTCAAGAAGGGTAGACCCTTTCATGCATGTTTCTATTCTTCTTTTTTTTTTTTTAGACAGAGTCTTACTTTGTTGCCCTTGGTAGGGTGCTGTGGTATCACAGCTCACTGCAACCTCCAGCTCTTGGGCTTAGGTGATTCTCTTGCCTCAGCCTCCTGAGTAGCTGGGACTACAGGCGCCCGCCACAACACCCAGCTATTTTTTGTTGCAGTTTGGCTGGGGCCAGGTTTGAACCCGCCATCCTTGGTATATGGGGCTGGCGCCCTACTCACTGAGCCACAGGCACCGCCATATCTCTATTCTTCACACCCATGCTCAGGACACACCTTGACACTTCAACTCAATCTGAGAATGTTTCTCATCCCTGCACTCTAAACAGCTATTATCATCAAGGAAGGACTGGGCACATGACTCACACCTGTAATCTTAACACTCTGGGACACCCAAGAGGATGTATTGCTTGAGCTCTGGAGTTTGAGACCAGCCTGAGCAAGAACAAGACCCCGTCTCTACCAAAAAAATAGAAAAATTAGCCGGGCATTGTGGTGGGCACCTGTAGTCCCAGCTACTCAGGGAGTTGAGGCATGAGGATCACTTAAGCCCAAGTGTTTGAGGTTGCTGTGAGCTGTGATAACACCACTGCACTCAACCCCAGGGTGACAGAGGGAGACTCTAATAAAAAAAAAAAAAGCCATCAAAATTGGTACCTAGGATTAAATAGTTTTAAAATGTACCTGGGATTTTGTTTTTATTCAAGTACGGTAAGGCCAAGAGATCAGGAGGCAATTGACTTTGAAAAGACAGTTTGTTACTCACAGTTCCCAAGAGGAGGAGATTTGTCAAGCCAAGGCCATGCGGAGCCACACGGGGAAAGCACCAGGGTCAGTCAGGAGGCAGGAGTGAGGGGAGGATGTCACGGGCCAGAGCCATTATTGTAGGTTTTGTGGGAAGAAATGGACGAGACAGGGTAGGCAAGCTGAGCAAGGTTTGGATTGAATAATTTGAATGATTTTGGTGGCCTATGGGGTGGTCATAGTTGTCCAGTACCTCTTGTGATTTAGGGCAGGAGAAATATTGGCTGGTATATGAGTTAGATAAAGAGGTGGTTTGGCTATAGACTCACAACTGGTTGGTTTGCATATGAAAGCCGTGCTCAAAGTCAATTTATTTGTTATCTCTAGAAATTAGTTCACTCTGGGAGGGGAAGTCCCTCCGGGATTAGCAAGACCCTAAGATATCAATCAAAGCATAATAAAATACAGAAAATAAGGAAACCTGATTAATACATGCATCCAATCCCCAGCTTGGATAACTGTAACCCCTTTGTAACAGAAGTGGAAACCTGAGGCACTGAATAAAGTGATCTGGGCAGAGTGAAGCAGCTAGTTAGCGGCAAAAACAGCTATGTGTCTCTGTCCACCTCTTTGTCACTTTCCCCTAGCAAGTTAGTATATCATTCTATCTACTAATTGTGAATAGATCCAATTCTCCTTGAGTGTTACGGCATTCTGTGTATAATGGATAGAAATTGCTTTGCAAAAGCCAAAGTAGCTTTGATGAGACTTCCAAAACAGAACTCATGCTGTTCAGTGGAGAATGATCTTAAATAGCTGCCAAGGCATGCCGTTCATGTCAAAAATGTCCCCATTGCTTTTCATGCATGTCTCTGCAACTGTGCAAACTATATCTTTTGTTCTAATCAAGTAATATAATAACAAACAAATGTTGCAAAACATGCTTTAAATTTCTTATATTTATTATATTAACTGATTTAATTTTCTGAGTCACCCTATGTGGTAGGCACTGTTATTATCCCTATTTTAAAGACGTGGAATGTGTGCCATGGAGACATTAAGTAACTTGAATAGCTCACAAGTGGCAGAACCAGGATTCAACCCCAAATCCAGTCATCCACTCTTTGCCACCACACATTGCCTTTGTAGAAATTTTGTTCTGATTGCAAAAAATAGTTTAAAAATTGCTAATTTGGGATAAAAATCAGATGATCAAGAGAATGAGAAAATAAGACACAGACTGGGGGCAAATATTTTCAAAAGACATCTGGTAAATTGACTGTTGCCCAAAATCACAACTCTTAAAAGTCAACAATAAGGCCAGGCTCACTGGCTTTCACCTGTAATCTTAGCACTCTGGGAGGTTGAGGTTCTGGATTATTAAAGCTCAGGCGTTCGAGACCAGCTGGCATTGTGGTGGGCACCTGTAGTCCCAGCTACTCGGAAGGCTGAGGCAGGAGGATCACTTGATCCCAGGAATTTGATGTTGCTATGAGCTCTGAAGACACCACAGCACTCTATCTAGGGTGACAGAGTGAGACTCTGCCTCAAAAAAACAAACAACAACAAAAAAGCTCAACAATAAGAAAATAAATGAACAACCCAATTTAAAAATGAACAAAATACCTGATCAGACACCTCATCAAAGATGTACAGATGGCAAACAAGCATATGAGAAGATGCTCAAAGTTGTATGTCATTAGGGAATTGCAAAGTAAAACAACAATGAGATACCACTACACGCCTCTTAGAATGGTAAAAACAACACATTGACAACAAATGATGGCGAAGATGTGAAGCAACAGGAACTCTCATTCATTGCTGATGGGAATGCAAAAATGGCACAGCCACTTTGGAAAACAGTTTGGTGATTTCTTTCAAAACTAAACATGCTCTTACCATACTATTCAGCAGTTATATTCCTTGGTAGTTCCTGAAATGACTCAAAAACATGTCCACACAGCTCGGCACCTATAGCACAGTGGTTACGGTGCCAGCCACATACACTGAGGCTGGCGTATTTGAATCCAGGCTGGACCAGCTAAGCAACAATCATAACTGCAACAGAAAAATAGCCGGGCATTATGGCGGGCACCTGTAGTTTCAGCTACTTGGGAGGCTGAGGCAAGAGAATCACTTAAGCCCAGGAGTTTGTGGTTGCACTCTACCAAGGGCGACGTAGTGAGACTCTCTCAAAAATAAAACAAAACAAACAAACTAAAAAACATGTCCACAGCTGGGCACAGTGGCTCACACCTGTAATCGTAGTTCTCTGGGAGGTCGAGGCGAGTGGATTGCTTGAGTTCAGGAGTTTGAGACCAGCCTGAGCAAGAGTGAGACCCCATCTCTAAAACTAGCTGGGCGTTGTGGTGGGCATCTGAGGTCCTAGCTACTTGGGAGGCTGAGGAAAGAGGATCGCTTGACTCTAAGAGATTGAGTTTACTGTGAGCTATGAGGCCCTGGTACTTTACTGAGGGTGACAAAGTGAGACTTTGTCTCAAAACCAAACCAAACCAAAACAAAACAAAACAAAAAAATATATATATATCCACACTAAAATCTTCATGAGGGATGTTTACAAGCAGCTTTATTTATAATTGCCAAAACTTGGAAGCAACCAAGTTGTCCTTCAGTAGGTGAGTGGATAAACTGTGAGACATCAAAGCAATGGAATATTATTCATTGCTGAAAAGAAATGAGCTATCAAGTCATGAAAAGACATGGAGGAGAGTTAAATGCATATAACTAAGTAAAAAAAGCCAATTTGAAAAGGCTACATACTGTATGATTCCAACTATATGACATTCTGGGATGGATAAAACTATGGGAACAGAGAAAAGACCAGTGGTAGCCAGGGACTGAGGGGAAAGGGGGATGAACAGGTGGGGCACAGAGGAATTTTAGGGCAGTGGAACTACTCTGCATGATAGTACAATGGTGGATACATGTCATTATATATTTGTCCAAACCCATACACTGTAGGACACCAAGAAGGCATCCTAACGTGAATGCGGGACTTTGGGTGATAATCCTGTATGTTCATCAATTGCAACAAATGTATTGCTCTGGTGCAGGATAGTGATAGTGATGGAGGCTGTGCATGTGTGGGGGCAGGGTATACAAGCAAATTGAGCACTTTCTGCACAATTTTGGTGTGAACTTATAGGTGAGTGGATAAACTCTCTTTAAAGTCAGTTTTTGGTAAGAAAGGTAATCACTTTAGGCATATTGATATGTTGAGATTATAAATAAAGTTATGATTATAAACAAGGTATGGTTTTGATCAGTGTAAACTATACACTTTGTAGCAAACTGCTTCCTCAAAAAGTCTCTGAATTGAACATTCACTAGCATTAATCAAGCTGAATGGATATATAGGGAAAAAAAACTGCAACAAACCTCCCACAAAAACAGTGTTTGCTGGTCTTAGGTTAGTTAATAGGTAAAAAGGAAGCCACTACTCTTTTGTCTTCTTCATCCATTTTCCACAGAGAAAAGTAATTCATAAATTGTTTTTGATGGTATTTGTTTGACACCATTAATTCTTGTCATGCAATGCTTTTTTCTTTCAGTTCTCAGCATGGGAAAAGAAATGGAACAAAGAGAACCCCAGGCCTAGCCCTGCGAGTCTTCTTGGCCTTCTGTTAAATTGTTGGCTTTCTAATTAGGCACCAGCTGGGGAGGATCCCCGCTGCTCTTCACTGCTCCCCGCTGCTCCCCGGGGCTTCCTGAGGCCCCATGCAGCCGCCCCCAGCCCCACCCCTACTTCAAGGGAGAGGAAATGTGTGAGTCTGTGTGCCTGAGCTGAGAGCAAGGGCCATCTAACCAGAAACTGCATCTTTTAGTTCATTTCCGAGTGACCTATGGGGTCCTTAAACTATGGCCACAGGCCACATGAGGCGGTGTGATTGTATTTGTTCCCGTTTTGTTTTTTTACTTCAAAATAAGATATGTGCAGTGTGCATAGGAATTTGTTCATAGTTTGGTATTTTTTAAACTATAGTATGGCCCTCCAATGGTCTGAGGG
>CAUYPK010151814.1:0-18553 GCA_963574355.1 Loris lydekkerianus
AATTTTTTTCTGGAACATTGTTATATGTGGTGTGGTTGTCTCGGCTACCTTGATATGTTAGATACTATATATTCATTTATTTAATAAAATGAATTTTTTTTTTTTTTTTTGTTTTTTCGAATACTAAAAAATATTAAAAAAATTAACTCATTTTTTTATTTAAATAAAATTTTTTTTTTTTTTTTTTTTTTTATAATATTTTTTGTGGGGGGGGGGGGGGGGGGGGCGCGCACGGCACTCCAAACGCCAATAAGTGCCAATGCAAAGGATTAAATTATGTGCCTACGTGTCCTTGCCCCCTTTATGATTTCTTTTCCTAGCCTTTGGTTTATTCTGTTAGATTTTTCAAGGCTGCCCTATAAAAATAAGTTGTCAGCACTTGAGTTTGTACGATGCTAAACTTAACACTGTTAGCTCTCTGGTTACCAGTAATAACGGGAAAGGATATATGCATATACGTGTGTGTTTTGAATTTGCTGAAGTGTGACAGAGGTTCTGTAATACTTGGACGGGAGCCTTGTTCCTGTCTGCATGTTTTATTCCTGCTTTTTGGTGGTATTTAGAAGGTCTTTTTTGGATAACAGTTTTATCCTCATGCAGTGGTATTTGAGTCTGCCTGGCTGAGCTATCGCTGCCTGTCAAACCTCCTACCTTACTCCTTCTACTCCTAGATAAATCAAGTGATGTGATAAGCAAACGGAGTGTTAACTGAGTTCCCAGCCCACAAATGTCTTTTTGAAAAATGGCAGGCAGGTTTCTCCAATTTAGACAATAGGGTGACTGCAATAAGAATGGATTTAGCACAAACTCATAGAATTTGGGGATGCTAAATGGCCATCGGATTCTCATCCTGGGGGAATTTTAGGGGATTTATTTTTTTTTTTTTTAAGGTTCTTTGGTGGGCTAAAAGGAACCCATTTAACAAAATAGGATGAAATTTAACAGTGACTCAAAACAAGCTGGCTAGATGAAATTGTAAGTTGAAAGGAGGTAAGAGCAATGGTAAAACACAGATCACTAAGTCAGCAACATAGAACTGTGAAGAGGAAAAACATCTACTATGACCTTGTTCTCAACAATTAGCAACATAACACCCGTGAAAAGTCAGAAGTGTAATTACTAGCTCTTCTTGCTACTTGTCACATTCTCTCTCTTCTGATAACAGGCACTATGCAAATGGAGGAACATTTGATCCAACCCTGGCAAACCCTGCCATTCAGAGATCTTACTGCAAATGATTTAAATTAAATCTAAATGAGAAAGGTCCCTGAAGTCTTAAAAGCTAGAAACAGGGAGGCCTGGAATTTCTAACAAAAATTTTTGTCATGTGGGAAAATCTTATCAACTGTTGTTACCACAGTCATTCAATTGTATGGGTTTCTGTACTATCCCTCCAGTGAATTTTCCAGGGATCTGTTTTGCCTAACTAGTCTGAAGGTGCCTCTGTCACATTCTTCAAAAAAACAGCTGACCCTTAAAATAATACTCTTGCTATATTCAGCTCTAGTCAGCCCTTTATTGAAGTTTCTGACATCAGTATTATACTGATTGTAAACTAGGGAACAGAGGAGAAGGTTCAGGAAGGGATGGTGAACAGGGTCACAGATGGATAAGCAGACTATAAAGGCATGGCATCCTTTAATTTGTACAAGAAAAAACTGAAAGATGCAAAGTTATTTTCAAATGGCTTAGAAGTTGCTAAACCTTTCTTCATTATAAATGTTTGGAGGGAGAAAGATTTTACAGGATAAATGCTACTTCATTTTTACAGATATAACTACAGGGTGCATTGTGGCCTAATGTATGTCTTCAGATTAGTTCAGCGATCACTCAGTGTAGTGACTTTCTGGCTCTATGCTAGGAACTGGGGCACACAGAGATAGACATTGTTTCTGCCGTTGGGCTTCAAACTCTAGGGTTTTGAAGCTTGGAGCCACAAAATTAATCATAAAATTCATTCCATGATGAATAAAGAAAGAAAAATAATTTGAAAGAAAGATTGAAGGGATGGACGGGTTTTACATATAAAACACAAGCATCTACTGGACACCTATGTGCAGGGTTCAAAGTTATAAAAAAGTAAATATTGATTAAAAAGAGTTCTTAGAAACAAATTGGGTAGTGCCTGTGGCTCAAGGAGTAGGGCGCTGGCCCCATATGCCACAGGTGGCAGGTTCAAACCCAGCCCTGGCCAAAAACTGCAAAAAATAAAATAAAATAAATAATAATAGAAACAAGCTAATCTGGAGTACATATTGGAGCTGCAAAGCAAGAAATCAGAGGGCCTGCAGAAAAGCCAATAGAGGTGCACATACACCTGGTGACAGCCTGTTTCTGCCTCAAGAAAAAAAAATAGAAACTAAAGCCAGGTAACTCGTAGGCCTGTTGTTTACTTCCCCCAAGCATGACACTGTAAATGCTTTGATGAAGTTGTCCCTGAAAGAGATCCCAGGATACATAAGAACTAAAAATATGAGCATGACAGGTCAATGAGGAAGGAATAGACTGGTCCATTCCAGTCTAATGAACTGGGGAAAATCAACATTTTGGATTTTACTGAGGTTGTCACACCCACAGGGATGCCTGAGTAAAGGGTGAAGCTAGAACTGAGCAACCTTCTGCACTGGGGGCCCCCAGGACCAGCCTTATGTTGGTGGGTGGCGAGAGGAATGTTCAGAGTTCGTATCTGACTGCTTCATGTTGAGATAGATTAGTTACAGTTTCTCATAGAAGAAAGATAAAAATTAAAATCAGCAAAGGGAAAATGTGTGCCAGGTGGAATTGAAGTGAGATCAAGGTAATGGTCCACCAGAGGGACAGTGACCAGAAGCAAGAGAAGGGGCAATTGGTTCTCTAAAACAGAACAATCTGAGGTGAAAGCAAAGTAAATACATTAAAATGATTAAGAAAGGGCGTCAAAGCCATAAAGGAAAAATTGAATGATATGGACAGGAACTTTGAATAAAAGCAAGACCCAACATTAATTTCTTTGGAATTAAGAAGTTAGGGAACAGGTTAACAACATGTGAGACAGCTGAAGTGGACTGCATACATCATTTCCTCAAAGATTTTTTGCACTCACCCCTTGCTTTGTGCACACTGCCTTAAATGCATCATGCTGCTTTTTGCCTTAATTGACCATTGACTTTTCCATCACTCAATCAAAATCACCTTCTTAGCTTGCAGCTTCTGTCGGAGCTCTGTTTACCACTTGTACAGACATGCTCTTAGAACAACACTGAGGTCCCGTCCTGGTAAAGTCTGAGGGGTGAGCCTGGGACCAACCAGTCCTTAAAAGTTAATTTCCAGCAAGTTCCCAGAAGCAGACAACTGTCGATCAAGGAGCCCACAAGGGAAATGAGATGACCTCCACCCACTCCAGAGACAGGTCTGCCCCTCCGGAGTATTTGCTTTGAGTAGGTGGCATTCCCAAAATGTCAGACTCCCTCGTATCCACTCATTAGTGCAGAAACACCTTCCCAAACCAGCCCTGATGTTCAGATTTTTTCTTCTGCTACTCAGCTTCCATGTGTGCAAAGCATCATGAGATGACTGTTGTCTGAGAGCTGCCTTATCTCATTTTGCCTTTCCAAAGGTCAGAGGCCAGGGGGCTTACATCCCAGCAGATGTATTACCAAAGCACTAACTTTACACCAAATTGAACAAATTGCCAAATTTCTAACCCATCCCAATTGGGCATTTTCATACCAACCTAAATATCAAAAACACACACCAGGCTACAAAAAAAAAAAAAAAAAGAAAGAAAGAAAGAAAAAAGAAAGAAAAAGAAAAAAAGAAAAGAAAATAAAAAGAAAAAGAAAAGAAAGGATTTGTATAAGAAACACATTGCTTTCAAATTCCTATTTCTCTACCCACCCCTCCTCCCCTGACCACCATCACCACCTCCCTCCTCGCCACCATTCCCTCTGAAATAATTTCCATCTATGGTAGCCTCTTCTAAGCCTTTTTTAGGAGTACATACATTTGAGAGCTTAACTAAATTCAGTGTGTCCCTTTAAATAAAGTCATCTCACATCTCACAAAGTGACCCTCTCAGTCTGGCTGTGACCCTCTCAGTCTGGCTCTCACCCCTATGGTTAAAGTGCCTGCTATTCAATCGGGGCTTCAGAGGAGGCTTGCCCAGGCAGGGGAGTTCTGGAAGGTATTTTGGCTTGCTACATGCAAACGCAGCAGCCAAAGGATCTCATCATTTCTAAATGTCAGCCTTAGTATAATCCCTCTGACCCATTCCAAAGCTTATAGGTCACAGAACATTTTATCTGACCGTGACTTTTATATACATTTTTTTCAGGTTTGAAGTATTATCCATTTTCCCTTCCATCCCCCTCTGAAAGAGACCTGGCTTTTCTATATATGTGGTGAGTAAGGCATCACGGAATTCAAGCAAATGATAAAAATATGTCTGCAGGAAAATAAATTTCTTTTTCTGAAATCAATCATGTGCTATTCACACAGGCAGAAGAAATCGCCTGAAATACCCCTTATCTCACAGCCTCACTCCTCTCAGGCATCCTGTACAAACACTTAAAGGCCAGAGGTGCGCTCTCCTGGTCCCTCTCTCCCACAGTGAAAGGGAAAAGAGGCGTGAGATATGTGGACAGAGAGGCAGGGATGTGCAATTAGCCTAAAATGATTGGCTGTCTGTCATAGAAAAAGATAGCTGGGATGGGTCCATTATTCAGCACAGAGAGTGTGCACGGCAGTCAGCACCATGGGGAGAGGGGGCATCCTCTTCCGCACAGTTCAGAACAGAAATAGGAGCTTGCATTATTCCCACTTCCCCCTATTGCCTCCTTTTGATTGGGATGCCCGCCCGTGGTTTTTAGCTTTGCAGAAAACAAGGGCATTGCTGTAAAAGGCACTTTCAGAACCTATTTAAAAAGGGAGAGCAGTCATCTGACAGAGCCAGGGTTCTTAACCACATCCTGGGCAGGGGAGTCTGTGAATGGGGGTGTGCCCTCCCCATCCACATTCAAGAGGGCTACAGGCCAGGATGCCCAGGAGCAAAGCTGCCCTTCCACTCACTAACTGTGACCTTGGGGAAATCCTGGAGCCTCTTCAGCCTCAGAGCTCATTCAGTGTTGGCTGTTTTGATTAAACAAAATGAGCATGTGAGCTCTTATCCTGCACTTAGAATGTAGTAGGAAGTGCTTAACAATATTTACTAGGGAAAGAGATTGAATCTGACAATGCTTTCGAGTTGCTTACAGAAATCTGTTTCCAGCCACTAAAACAGTACATTTGAAAATCGGAGGTGTTTTGGTGGCAACTGATGCCTATCTCTGAGGACCTCACAATACTTTAAAGGCTGACTCCTTTAGTGACGGTGAAACGTACAAAAGGGAAGTCAAGGCTGAGTAAATTGTGGACTTAAGTGGTCATCACACTATGGATGACTAAAGCTTCAAGGCCGCCACAAACCTTGATGTAAAATTTTACATGGGATTGCTTGAAAAAATATTTTTGAGCTTAATTCTACCCCATTTCTTTTTTTGTTGTTGTTTGTTTTTGTTTTGTTTCGTTTTGTTTTTATAGAGACAGAGTCTCACTTTACTACCCTCGGTAGAGTGCTGTGGCGTCACCCCTTACAATAACCTCCAACTCCTGGGCTTAGGCTCTTGCCTCAACCTCCCAAGTAGCTGAGACTACAGGCACCCACCACAACCCAGGCTATTTTTTTGGTGCAGTTTGGCCGGCGCCAGGTTGAAACCCGCCACACTTGGTATACAGGGCTGGCGCCCTACGCACTGAGCCACAGGTGCCACCCAATTCTACCTCATTTCTTATGCCCATGATTTCTTTTTATTTCTAAGAAATCAATATTTGCTTATGTGAAAGTTATAAAGTCAACGATGGAAGACATCATTTTGGAGAACTAAGGTATAATTTTAATAGCTTGCAAAATGAAATCACTAAGTATAAAAAAACACCTCACAAATAGAGCCAGGACAGACCATGAAAATAGTGCTTCCACGTTTATATACTTGATAACAAAAACTATCCCCAAAAAACCCCAATAAACCAAAACCTTATGCAAAGACCACTGCAGCCCTACATAAGCATCCCCTACCCCCCCCCCAAAAAAATACTTTTGCAAAGACATCTGCCCAGCAACTGACTGTCCAACCTGAGATTGGCATCACCCTTATTATTATTATTATTCTTTATAGCCAAGAAGAGTTATTTCAAAATAATCAGCAATCCTCCTCATTTTTTGCCTTAAAAATTTTTACCTCCCTTTATCTTCCTGAATATGTGCACAGTTTACTACAGGCCACATGTATTCTCACTGCAATACTCTACTCCCAAATAAATACCACTTTCTTTAAAAGGCCTCTGTCTCTTAGTTATGAAGGTTGAGACCTAAAAATAAAAAAAACAAGAGCACAGGGGCGGCAGAGAAACTACACAAATTCTGCCCTCAGCTGGACTCACAGAATGGTTACTGATGTTTTCATTTTTAAGTTGTTGAATGAGAAGTATTTAAAACTAAAAAGAATGAGAGATTCTAAAAGGAGTACTGCTCATTTTGTCTTATACTATGTATAATCAGTTAAAATTAAAGATATTTGTTGTTTATTGAGTGGCTTTTATTGATCTGGGACTGTGCTAGGCACTTTTTACTTGTAATCTTAGATCCTCACACAACCCTATAAACTAGGTCATAGGTTGTTTACGAGGTAAAGAAACTCAGAAAGGTTACACAATTTCCCCCAAAGTCACACAGCTGCTTAATGACATGGCCAAGCCTTAAATCCAGGTCTAACAGAGGCCAAATCCTTTCCCATTCTTTCTCTTACACATTTCTGTCTATTAAAGAACCAACATGGAGGCTAAGCACCCATAGTACAGTGGTTATGGAGTCAACCACAAACACCAAGGCTGGCAGGTTTGAGCCCGCTGAGGCCAGCTAAACAACAATGACAACTGCAACAAAAAATAGCCAAGCATTGTGGTGGCCACCTGTAGTCCCAGCTACTTGGGAGGCTGAGGCAAGACAATCACTTAAACCCAAGTGTTTGAGGTTGCCGTGAGCTATGACACCACAGCACTCTACCCAGGGGGACATAGTGAGACTCTATCTCAAAAAAAAGAACAACCATGGCAGACATCATTTTGGGGAACTAAGGTAGAATTTTAATAGCTTGCAAGCCATTATGTAATGTAAAACAAAACACTACTATGTTAGATGAAGAGTGATCTTAGCAAACCTTCATTTAAGCACACAGCAAAATCAAATGGACTTTGGTGTTTACATCTCAACCCAGAGAAACTACACTGCAGGCCCAGGCTGCATAATTGCAAGTCCAGATAAGAACATGAAGACCTAACTTGAGGCCCTGGTTTTAACTGTCACGCACCCTTTTGAGCCCTGCTCATCCATGGGTAAGATTGAGGGCAGGTGGGGACTGGGAATCTGACAGCTACTTCCATTAGTTTGCACCTTTCAAACTCCACCCGCTGTTCTAGCACATCCTGTTTTAATTATCTTCTTCACTGTTTGAATGATCTTCCATTTATTCCAAAAGAGTATTTTTATTAACCTCCCATCCATTTAATAGCTTTCTAATCCCTACCCCCTTTCAGAGCCTTTTTACTTGAATGCTCCCCTGATTTCCTCTGAATTCTTTCCATCCTGTCTCATAGCTGTCCTCAGATGCTGCTGGCTTCAGAGCAATTACAGCATATGTCCTTCCCCTTCCCCAGAGCCCAGCGGACACTTTCCATATAGGACTTCTTCGCTAGCCACATTTGGCCTGTTGTTTACCATAGGGAACCATCAGGAAAATTCACTCAACTTTCAAAGTCAGTACTACTATTGCCATTTTGTATTAAGGAGAAAATTGACATTTGAGACCTTTAAGTTTCCACGGCTTGTTCAATACCACATAGCTAGTAGAGGCCGACCACCTGAGGATTAAACTACAATTTATAAGTATGGGTTGATAATTGATAGTGTTGGGTTGATAGTTGATAGTGTTGGTGCTAGTCTTTTTTTTTTTTCTGAGACAGAGTCTCACTATGTCACCCTTGGTAGAGTGCTGTGGTGTCACAGCTCACAGCAAGCTCAAACTCTTAGTCTTAAATAATTCTCTTGCCTCAGCCTCTCAAGTAGCTAGAACCACAGGTGCCTGCCATAACACCTGGATGTTTTTTTGTTGCGGTTGTCACTATTGCTTAGATGGCCCAGGCCAGGTTCGAACCTGCCAGCCTTGGTGCATGTGGCTAGCTCCATAACCAGTGTGCTACAGGCACCGAGCTGGTGCTAGTCTTTTTTTTTTTTTTTTAAGAGATAGCTCAGGCTGGAGTACAGTGTTGCAATCATAGCTCACTACAGCCTCAAATGACTGGGCTCAGACTATCCTCCTGCCTCAGCCTCCTGAATAGGTAGGACTGTAGATGCATGCCACCATACCTGGCTCTTTTTTTTTTTTTTTTTTTTTTTTGTAGAATGAAGGGGTCTCACTCTGTTATCCAGGCTGGTCTTAAACTCCTGGCCCCAAGCAGTGCTCCCATCTCAGCCTCCAAAACTGCTGGAATTATAATCATGAGCCACTGTGCCTGGTCATGTGGTCTAACCATGCTGTGTGTAATGAGTAGAGAAATTATGTCTGTCAGGAATTTAGAACAAAGAAGAAGTTAGATACATGTTGGTTGCCTTCATCAGCTGGAATGAAAAGATTTCCTGTGATCATTCCATTCAAATATGTTTCCTAGGGGTAGAGGTCTAAGATCAGAGTAAAAGTTGAAGCCACATGGGTCAGATTGCCAGAAGTCAAGTCTGGGATATTTGCTGCCTACTGGTAAGCTGTGTGAATATGGGGCATTGGTTACCTAGAAGTAATTGTTTACTTATTTAGAATGGCTTTCCTCACCAGACAGGCACTTTGCTGTTGTAGTTGTTATTGTTATTCTTTCTATCCATATTTAATAAATAAATACTCATTGTCTGAATGCAGACTTCTTTTGCGGGTTTTTTGTTTGTTTGTTTGTTTGTTTGTTTGTTTTTTGTTTTTTTTGGCCGGGGCTTGATTTGAACCCACCACCTCCGGCATACGGGGCCGGCACCCTACTCCTTTGAGCCACAGATGAGGCCCCTGAATGCAGACTTCTTTTCTGCCATTTCTCTCTTACAGCAAGTGTCTCAAACATGCCGGCTTTACCGACCTGCATTACACACATTCACCATCATTCTCATCCATCCCCATCAAGAGTTTCTGGGGCTCTCAGAGTTTTAGTAACTGAAAAACTTGTTTGATCAGTCACAGTTATAAAAATAAAAATAACATAATACCACACACTTACTGAGAGCCTAAACCACGTCCCGTGTGAATGTGGGGCATTTACACGGTGAACTAAGTAGTAATGCTCACCACAGAAACCCCATTTTGTAGGTGATACCGTAAAAACTTACAACCAGAAAGCATATGGTCACAGGAATTATAACCAAAGCTAACTGATGGTAGAGACCAATCACAGCAATTAGACTATAAAGCTTGGCAAAATTAGAATGAGAACATAAATCTTTTATACCAAATCCTGTGCTCGAAGACCTCCCCATGAATAATATGTCATGCTCTAAATCCACAGGATGAGAGTCAAAGATTTAGTACAATTCATCTGGCTCTGAGACCAAAGGCATTTTGTCCTTTTCAGAATAAGTGGACAGAGAAAATGCCTATAGAACAGCCAACCACCATGCTGAAAACACGGGGACTCAAGAGGTTCTGAGACAGAGCGGGCGAGCATGGGGCCAACCTTTTCAGCTGGCAAGTAAACAGTGGCATCTGCAGTGATTCCTGAGGAGAAGTCAGAGGCCACAGCCCTCTTTTCAATTATGTCATCCCAGGCCTGCCAGCTCTGGGTACCACTGAAGTTCAGACAGATGGTTCCTGTTTGTGGACAGGAGGCGTAGGGCAGCCACACCAGGCACTCCTATCAGCCTGTCCACGGTGAGGCCAGCGAACAACAACCCTGAGGCATTCTGTCACCTCAGGAGGGACTCAGACAAGTCCCTATTTGGTGCAGTCCTCATTGCAGTATTCAGAGACAGATAAGAAAATCTGTGAACCCAAGATTAATGTTCCCATTGTTCCCACCTGAAGGAAGAGCTGTCAGCAACTCAGATCTCCATTTCAGAAGAAATAATGTTCTTGTTAGTTGTACTTGTTAGGATTTCAGCTGCTGAAATGGAAGCAAGGTAAGAGTGACACGCAGAGGACAGCTTATTTTTCTCTCACATAAGGACTATACAGAGCAGTCAGGGACATAGAGGGCTCCACAGTGTCAGGGGCTCAGGCATCTTACATTTGGTACTTCGGCAGCTCCAACATGCAGATTCTAACTCATGGTCCATGGCAGCTACTCTAGTGCCTTCCATCATCTTCATATTCCAACCAGCAGAAACAGAGAGGAGGGAAAGTTGAAGGGGACACACGTCTCTCTTCCTTTTGAGGCCCAAATGAAGAATTTGCACTCAGGCCTCCCACTCACATGCCAGTGGGCAGAGCTAGGAAATTTGGTCATTAATTGGGAAGCCATGCCCTTGGATAAATTTTAGGAATTCTATTACTGAAAGAAGGAAAAAAATAGGTATTGAGATTAGAGGAAACTAGCATTCTCTGATAGAGTTGCCCTTTTTACTAACAAAATATTGATATATACCCTTCCTTCCTTCACCCTCCCATTATCCCCCAAGTGAAATAACCTTAGGCCTAGTTCCTGTATGTAGCTCAAATTTAGTAATTGTGGGTGTTGCAAAGGTCTCTTCATTAGGTCTAATGTTGATGCCCAACATCTGACATTTACAAGGCATTGCTCCCACAGCAACACAATTGAGTACAGTTAGGCAATTTTCACATCCTATTGAGCAGTGAAACAAGTTCCTTGGGTAACCTGTGAGGCAGTTCCTGATTTTCCAGAAGAATCACCCTTGTTTGTTAGCCTCTATGGACTCACATGAAATAAATACTAAAATGTGTCAAACCTCCTCCGACCACCACCAAATCAAAAGGACCAGAATCTAGTTTGAGTTTATTCAAGCAAAAACCTGGGAATGACCAATTAGGAAATACAGAATCCAGAGAAATGGAGTCAGTAGTCCTGAAGTTAAAAGTTAAGGCCTTGCTTATATTAATATTAAAAAAAAAAAAAATTCATGGGATGATAATATTTGTTATATAAGACTGTTTATGTTTACAACAACTTAATTAGTTATAGTTTATTTTCTTTTCTGTACAACTTATTTTCATTTCTTTACAGCTTAAAATCTATAATATAATGAAAATCTATAATTAAGAGGGAAGAGGTCTTCCCTGGAGCCCTTTGGTTATTTACAATACTTTACAAAGACAAGGTACCTGTACCTAAGGATAAAGACTAATCTAATCAGAGAAGCAGAGGTTATAGTTGCCTAGTTATAGCCACCTGTCATAGGATTCAGGTTCCATAATCACACTCTCTGTGATTATTTTAAAGTTCCAATGGCTTACATTTTGTTTCACTTGTCTTCATAAAAGTGTTCTCTCTCAGAAGCCACATAGGTTTGCCATCTCCTACTGGTGCACACAGGAAAGTATGGGGTTACTTGGAGGTTCTAATAATCACAGACTTTTGCTGACCAGGCTTGCAATTTCTTTAGAAATGCTCTTTTCTCAAAACTCTTGAATATGTATTTGCTTCTAAACATTTCCAAGTATAAGTAACTGCAACCAAAAGTCTCATTTAGACCTACCTCAATGAATGGAAATCCTTACATTTACATACAAAAATTGATTGGCCTTTATACTCTTCTCAACCCCCTCCACTATTCTCCTCTTTCTGGTGACTTCTTTGAGATCATCTGTGTCAGGGTCCCTCTCTAAGAGCAGGGTCTGCTGAGACCTGTGGAAACTGGCAACAATCTACTAAAGAAATATAGAGTTAGAAACGATGGTAAAGAAAGAGACATGAGACATAGAGTACAATTAAAAGTGGGAGTGCAGGGGTCCATTGCCTGTGGGATTCCAGCAATGGCCCAGAGTGTTTGCTCCACCCTGATTTTATTGAAGTCTATTTGCCCAGAGGGTAAAATGAGGGAGGGAACAAAGATGCCAGCAGTTTCTGTGAATGAGGATATCAGCTCCTATTGTTATTATTATTAACTGTAAGGGTAGCCTTCAGAAATCTGAAATCTGAGTCTTGTATTGAGAGAGCCTCCTGGTTGGGGTCACACACACAGATTTCTAGGGGGGTGTTAAGCTCCTCTAGTTCTCTGTGGAGTAAAACACCACCAGGGTTAATCTCCTCTGAGGGATAGGTGGGAGGGAAGCATTTTTCTCCCATCACCACCACAGAGGATTTTCCTCTACAATAAGGGATATAAGCTCTTCTGCCCATATCTCAGTACTAGAGCTACTCCCTTATATAAGGCTGGCTTATGAGTTACAACAACTTAATTAGTTACAGTTTGTTTTCTTTTCCATACAACTTATTGGAGGTCTCTGCTCCAGGCAAAAGCAAATCTTCACAATGGGCTTTATATATATAGTGGGCAGGAACCCTAGAACAGTGATTCTCAACCTTCCTAATTGCCACAGCCCTTTAATACTATTCTTGTGGGTCGCAACCCACAGGTTGAGAACTGCTGCCCTAGAAGATGTATCTTTTCCTAGGACATTGTCACAGCCTCTTCTATAACCATTATTCTCCTCAGAGTGCTCACAGACCCAGCAGGGTGTTTGTAAGCTGTATCCCTAACAGGTTAGAATTTCAGAAAAGGCAAGAAGGTAGCTAGCAATGGCTAGCTTAAATGTAAACTAGCTGACTTTTCTTTGTTCTGACTCAGTCAGCTTACTTTTCAGTTTTCCTCTTTTTCTGGGGGTGCTTTCCTTTGCCAAGAATGGGGTCTGCAGTCCCCATCCTCCCAGCAATCTTAAACAAAAGATTCAGATGGGAACACAGTGCTTATGATCTGATTTTTCAACCCCTTGTCTGTACAAAAGCATTAAAGAAACACCTGTCCCTCAAAGGCTTGGGAACACTGTAACAGCTCCTCTATTGCTACTTCCTTTATCTGCTAGGAGACCTAACTCAGCCACAGACAAATACTTTTCTCCTCGTCCTCTTTTCCTCCTAAGACAAAGACACAAAGGATCTGGCTAGCCCCCCCACCCCCAAGTTCCAGCCAAAGAAGCTAACCTGACAATCAGCCTGTGGAATGTACCCATCCCCCCACAGCCCCATACAAATTTGTTCTCTAATGCCCCCTTCCCCCCATGCCATCTTTGCATTGCCCAGGTGAGTCACCTCCCTTTTCAATAAACCTGACCTGAACATCTTCTCTACAGCCTCCTCTCTGGGCACCACCATTTATACCTTTTTTGATCCACTTAAGGTTATCTCTTCGGTGGTAATTTCTTAGCAGGAAGAATCACTCAACACACACCAATGCTCTAAGATTTTCCAGCCAGTTCTGCTGGAG
This sequence comes from Loris lydekkerianus, assembly GCA_963574355.1. NCBI lineage: Eukaryota > Metazoa > Chordata > Mammalia > Primates > Lorisidae > Loris > Loris lydekkerianus. The sequence goes on from CAUYPK010151814.1 coordinate 13,484, forward strand.
TCATGCTGCAGGCCTTTCTGTGATGGTTCTCCCAACTGTTTTGCCCTGCTGCACCAAGTAGTACCAACTTTCTACTCTGAAATACCTGTCCTTTGGCCACTCGTTGTCAACTGTGAAGTAAATGCCTCATATTTTATGTCTTATTAAGGTAGCAACCCCACGTTAAAAGCCCAAATTCTGTGTTAATGAGGATACTTGTTCAGCTGCTCCAGCAACAGCTAACATAAGTGGATTAGAAAAAATAGTTTTGTTCTCTCTCTGGGACAGTCTTAGCTTTATAGATCCGGGATGCTCCAGCTGCTCTGCACCACCATGGAGCCAGGCTCCTCCATCTGTGCTTCACATCCTCAATGAGTCCCTCCCAGATTGGGGTCTGGTGTTGCTGTTTCATTTGCTGCCATGTTCCAAACACCAGAAAGAAAGAAGGCCATTAAGGAGATATGACCCTAATTTGGGGGTATAACATGAAACTGACATTCCTCACCTCATTATGCTAGAAGTAAACCACCAGGCCTCCTCCAGCTTTGAGGGAATAAGTATCTAGATAAGCATGGACTCGGGGATTCTATTACTAAAGAACGAGTGGGAAAAAGAATACTATGGACAATCTGCAGTCTTCTGAGGATTGGTTGGTTCTAAAACCAGATAAAGTTTAAGAAATATTTTCATTCAACTATCCAGCTATATGCCTGGGGGCCAAGAAAAACAGGCAGAGTGATATGGAGTTGGTAAATTCAGCATTTACATTCTTTTTTCGTCTTAGTGCAAGTGGTTTGGAAAGGAGTCAGACTCCAACACAGAGAAAAAGATCCACAGCCCTACTAAGGCAAAATTTCTTAGAAACACATTGATTCTCTAACAATAACAAATCTTGAAGGTAGAGATGTTGGTTCAGGGATAACGACAGGCTTCAGCCTTCAGGTATAGTCAGTATGTTAAAAAAAAAAAAAAAAAAAAAAAAAAACTAGGGGACATGGTAAATTCTGCATCAATAAAAGTGAGAGTATCTTTATCAGAGTTGACAGAGATCATTAAAAAGTGAAAGCAGGGACCCAATATATTGATGACACCTCTAGAAGTTGGCCTTACAACAACAAGCTGTATTCAGTGGAGTATGTTTTTTCCTGTCTTATGCAATAAAATCCAATCTCATGTAAGTTTTTATTTGTTCAGAGTGATAGATAAGCCTCCTAAAGTATGGTTTAAATCAATATTCTATTCCCCAAGTTAACTGAAACTGCAGGTTCATTTAATGAATAGGTATACGTGCAACTTTATAAACACATAGCCATAAAAAAAAAATAGTGACAGGGATGTCCAGAACAGGACTTTACTCTGCAGGATATTCTTGATTAAGTTTCTAATACTAAAATAAATAACATGTAGACATATCCCACATCGCCTAATGAAATATATGTATTAGTAATACATTTCGTGTTAGCAGGCTGACTTTATGAGCTAGCATGGAAACCTGGTCCTGAGGAGATTAATAATAAATCCATTCAAATGATAACAATAATAGTCAACATGTATTGAGAGATTTAAATGTGCCAGTTTCTGTTTTAAGTGAGCTACATAGATAGATGATGGATATGCTTTGCAACTCATTCATTTCTCTCAATAATCCTAATAGCAAAGTACTATTATTTTTCCCACATACAAATTTTTAAAAGCGCCACAGAGAGGGTCAGTAACTTGCCCAAGGTAACATGGCTATTAAGTGGTAGAACGAGACTTCAGACCTCACCAGTTAATCAAGAGAGCTTGCATCCTTTACCACACAACAAGAAGAATCTGGGTCCTTGAGTGTGTAGTTATTCCTATTGGCAGTAAATTAGAATGAATTAGAGATAGTTCTATATTTAGAGAGATTTTATGTGCTAGTTACTTTAAAGAATTTTTTAGCTTAAGTCTATCATGCCCATCCTCTCTTACCACTCCAACCAAGTACATCTGTCCTTAAAGTACCTCTGTGGAAAATGACAACTTTCAAATATAGTGCCTCAAGGGACCTGCAAACTCTAATCTTGTACAAATAATCTATTTCCCCAAATACGCTGAATACAATTATAAATAATTAACAACTATGGCTAAAATAATTCATTAGGATATTGTTGGCACTATAACTGATTGGCTTAAAAAAATGCACACTCTATGTGCTATATGCAAGGGCACCAAAAGATTCCACGTGGTCACTTTGCTGCCAAATCCCATATCCTGTTCTTAGGGCTCAGAAATCAATACCCTAAAATACAGCGTTCTGACATACTGAACTGAAGAAGCCTCAAGAAACTTCTGACATTCCCCTACTTCCATCTCTGCCAAAGCACAGGATAAAGTTGTTCTCTGAAATTCCTTATGCGTGGATCTACTGCAGATAGATCCAGAAGTCTGGATCTACCAAATAAAAAAGCAATCACGCCCAGTTTTTTCACAAGTTTTCACCAAATGAATCCTTATCACAAGAAGAAAGACTAAAGTCTGTCAATAAACCTAGACAAACTTTTGCCACAAACCATTGTCCTCTCTGCAGGCCCAACAGACTTTGCCCCAGACCACAATACGTTCTTCAAGCCCATTTAACCCTCTCTAGTAACTATTTATTGTCCCTCAACAAAATTCATCTTCTCCTCTTCCTCATAACCCATTTTCCCAGGATCTAAGCCCCAATTCTTTCTATATAACCTCAAAATGATATATAAGCTTCTGTGCAAAATTAAGGGGTAAAGTTCTCCTTCTGGAGGCTCTCACAAAAATGTGTTAAATAAATTTGTATACCTTTCCTCCAATTAATCTATCTTTTGCAAGCTGTTTCTCAGTGAATCTTCAGAGAGCCAAGGAGAACCCCTTGACCCTACACTGCCAAAAAGTTATGACTCTCAGAATCCTGGAGTATCCATTGGAATTTGTGTTTTGGCTGATAAGAAGAAAATTGATCATGTGTCCCTGTTCACTAGCATAGATTCCATCATCAAGGACATAAGCTAGACATAGCCATGAATCCAGGTTGGAAGTAAAGACTTAGTGAAGTCTAAAAATGGTCCCCTCCTAGCTGAGTGTGTTAAAGAGCCCCTTTTAAGTCCATGCAACGATGTCTACTTACAGTAAAGACACCGAAGAATGATGAGGCTCATATTTTGGAAAGAATGGCTTTGTTTCTCTAGAGAGTTGCAGTCTTCAGGGTGTCTCAGAAGACAGGCTGGGAAGCATAGCCTTGGGTCAGAAGCTGACAACAGGTATCTCCAAAGACCAGTAAGATAAACTAGAATTCCTGATGAAAAAGGTGGCCAAATATCCATATTTAACAAAATATAGGAGGACTCACGAATATGAAAGAAGAAACACCTGCATGAGCAATTGAGCTGTTCTTTTTTTGGGGGCCAGGACTGGGTTTGAACCAGCCACCTCTGGCATATGGGGCTGGCACCCTACTCTTTTGAGCCACAGGTGCTGCCCCTGAGCTGCTTTTTTTTTTAAGGTAACCTGACTCCTGTTCAAAGAACTGTGACATTAGCATTGCCTGAGTCTGGAGTTTTTGCCTCTTATCTCAAAAGGTGAAGCAGAGGACACAAAAACCCTCCCTGCACACCTCCACAGACTGGTCAAAATCACTCTTTGGTCAGTGGTCTCTTACCACAAAGGAATGCTGATCAGTTGTGACAAAACTGCCAAAAGGGAGGAGCAGCATTGGGGGGTTGATTGATATCATCAGGGGAGCAAGTCTTTTCAAAGGGCTGGTTCTGGTTAGCCCTTAGGGAAGATAGCCTGATAGGTGTCCACTGTAAGTAGGTGAGGGAGGGAGCAAGACTGTCATGGACAGGAACTCAGTTTAAAGTTTCCCTGGATCCCCTTGGCCAACAAGGGGTTGGTTCAATTGGTTGGGGGCCTTAGGACGTTTACTTCTCATAGTTCATAGTCCTCCTTTAAGCAAGGGAGACTGGGAAATGCTTGAGTTGGGCACACTGAATCATCAAATAAAATCAAAATTCTAAGAAAGGATGGGACTGTCCCTTGTGATGGGCAGCCAGCCATCTCTTCCACCTAAGTTTGAAAAGAAGGTTAGTTCTTTTTGCCCATTTATTGTCTTGTTCTATTAAGAGAAGCTGAAGTCAACTGAGTAAAATGAAATGCCTTTTTTTGCTTAACATTATTACACACAACTCTACTTCATTTATCCTTTTCATACACTTTTTCACTCTTAAAAATTACAAATGGGAACTCCCTCTCAGGTGATGATAACCAAGCCAGAGGTGAAGGGATATATAAACAGGAGATCAGAGGGCAGAAGACAAGAGAGGTCAGACACACTTCATCCCCTTTCTTGCTTAGGTAAGATTCTGGTAGTAGTTACATCTATGACATCTGCTTCCCTAGGCCTTGTTTCCTCTGAATGGTGGGACAAGTAACCCTTCAGAGCTAGGGTGAAAAGGGCTTCCTCCTATTGCTAGATATCTCTTGGCAGTTCCTAAACCCTGACCTCCCCTGTGAACATACTTTTTATTAGAAAATCTGTTGAAAACTATTTTCTGTCAGACTGATACTTATTGCACCTGATGTGTGAATCCATCTTCCATATTAGGCCTAAGGATGGGAAAACTTGGGATTGCATCACTTACCTTAAAAATGCTCAAAGCAGAGCCAAGCACAGTATCTTATTCCTATAATCCTAGCACTCTAGGAGGCTGAGGCAGGTGGATTGCTTGAGCTCAGGAGTTTGAGACCAGCCTGAGCATGAAATAGACCCCCATCCCTACTAAAAATAGAAAAATAGCTGGACAATTTGGTGGGTGCCTATAGTTCCAGCTACTCAGGAGGCTGAAACCAGAGGATCATTAAAATCCAGAAGTTTGAGGTTTACATGAGCTGTAATGCCACAGCACTCTAGCCTGGGGCCACAGAATGAGACTCTTATCTACAAAAAGAAAGAAAGAAAAGAAAGAAAGAAAGAAAGAAAGAAAGGAAGGAAGGAAGGAAGGAAGGAAGGAAGGAAGGAAGAAAGAAAGAAAGAAAGAAAGAAAGAAAGAAAGAAAGAAAGAAAGAAAGAAAGAAAGAAAGAAAGAAAGAAAGAAA